>BQNB010050151.1:0-32441 GCA_026074375.1 Tanacetum coccineum | reverse complement strand
AAGAGAAAGTAGTAATAAATGCACTTTTCTTAAACTGTGTGTTTTTTGTCGGGAGACAATAATTTTGAGACAGAGGGAGTATAAATAGGTTACTTACTTTAAATCCAAGCTAAATTACCAAAGAGTCGCCATCCTCTTCTTTGCTTGCTTTCCTAATCATATAATCACCAACACAATTAACACCTCTAATCTACATAACTAAAGCCCATATGTATTGTTTATATGATCATAACATGATCATAACCCAAAATCATTGATTTGATCTAATTTCATTAATTTACTTTAACCCATTATCATACATGCCTCAATACAGGTTTTAGAATATCAATTACCTAAAACTCCCAATTTTACTCAAGAACTCTAATTCTTAAATCATCAAATTAACTATAATTAGGAATCACTTATTTGAAGGGATCTTTAATATAAGCTTATATCTTGATTTGGAACCTCAATTCACCTTCAAATCATCACTAGCTATTCCTCATCTTTTTCCCTCTTTTTTCTTCTTCTCTATGTCGACACATACATACACACTCTATAATAATCTGGAACTTTATGGAAGTTCTAGATATTAATTGATGCAAGTATCACTATTTGGCAAGAATGGTCTCTTAAGTCCCTCTTCTTCATATTTGGCCACACCAACTTATATAGATTATTTACCACTTAACAACTTTAGTCCATTAAATCTATTTCTTCCTAGTTGAGGCACATGGTATTTTCTAAAACCATTTACATAATATTTATACATATAGTTTGACTATCGGGTTGACTAACCAATTACATAACGTCTTCAAACTTATAAAAGTCATAGTCAAACTATTCCAATGACATTCTCATAAATAATTACTTAAAAATCAGTTTTTGGTGTTACAAATCTATTCCCCTTATTTACATTTCGTCCTCAAAATCTCTTCATCTAATATTAACCAAGACTTGATCACATTGACTGTTAGAAATCAAGAAAAGACTCGGTCACTACCAATATGTAATAATATAGCTCGTAGCAACAATATTTGGAAACTTACCAAGCTAACCGAGTCAACATAAGATAATCTTATGTGTGACTGGCCAAGCAAGGTATAAATACCCCTCTCCACACCTTGGAGAGGGTTGGTTGTTCATTTGGTTCTTTTACTTAATACATTTTTCCTTTCCTTTCTCTCTTTAAGTGCTACAACCCACTTTCTCTCTTTAAAATTTCTTGCTTGCTCATTTGTTAAGTGATTTGATACATCTACAATTGGTATCAAAGCAATCTTAATCACCAACAACAACAACTCTTAACACAATCCTCCTTTATCACTGTTCGATCAATTTTTAATCATTTCACTTTTCAATTAGAACAAGATGACTACTTTAGTAGAACACATCATTGTTGCTGGAGCTGAGAACCGTCCTCCATTGCTTGAAAAATCAATGTATGATTCATGGGCAAGTCGTATACATCTATTCATCAAAGGGAAGAAACATGGTAGGATGATGCTTGATTCCTTTGATAATGGTCCATTGGTTTGCCCAACTGTTGAAGAAAATGGGCAGACTAGACCTAAGAAATACTTCAAACTCACTAAAGCACAACAACTTCAAGATGATTGTGATGTTCAAGCAACCAATATCATTCTTCACGGTCTTCCACCCGATGTGTATGCACTTGTTAACCATCAAGAGGCGGCTAAGGATATTTAGGATAGAGTCAAGCTACTAATGAAAGGCACTGAATTATCATACCAAGAACATAAATGCAGATTATACAACTTGTTTGATAAGTTTGCTTCTATTCAGGGTGAAACATTGTATGAGTACTATTGGAGATCTCCTCAGCTGATTAATGACATGCATACTATTGGGATGACTATGCAACAAGTGCAAGTCAATACAAAATTTTTGAATGCTCTTCCATCGGAATGGAGCAAGTTTGTCACTGATGTGAAGTTAGAAAAGAGTTTGTATATCACCAGCTATCATCAGTTGTATGCATACCTCAGTCAACATCAACGACATGTTAAGGAAGAACGTATCATGCGTGAAAGATATCCATATCCTCTAGCATTGGTTGCTAACTGTCAAACTCTTTACAATCCTTCTCAGTCTCCACAACATCCAGGTTCTCTAATGTATGCACCCCCTCAATAATTCACACCAGTTTATGCAGCACATTTTCATCATCAACACCATCACACTCCAGTCAATCCACAACAACAATTAGTTTCTCTACAACCATTCATATCTTCACCGATAACACAATAATCTTAAGATAAATTTCCTCAATTGGACTCTGGTCTCGCTGTTCCTACATTTTAGCAAGGAGATGATCCGATTGAATGCATTAACAAAGCAATGGCATTCCTATCTGCCGTGGTATCAAGGTTTCCACCTTCAAACAATCAACTCAGAACGTCTTTCAATCCCAGAAATCAGGCTACCATTTAAGATGAAAGAGTCACAGTTCAACAAATTCAAGGAAGACAAACTCAGAGTTTTGCTGGTTTAGGAAACAAAGGAATTGCTACAACTTCAAGGGGAAATTATGCAGCTATTCAACCAAAGGTTGTGAAGTGTTTTAATTGTTAAGGAGAAAGGCATATGGCGAGATGGTGTACTCAGCCAAAAAGGCCAAAGAATGCATCATGGTTTAAAGAGAAATTGATGTTAGCCGAAACTCAAGAAGCAGGTCAGATATTGGATGAAGAGCAGCTTGCATTTTTTAGCAGACCCTGGAATATCAGAAGCTCTAGTGGCTCAGTAGACAATCCCTCAGAATTCTGCTTTTCAGACTGAAGACTTAGATGCATATGACTCGGATTATGATAACTTATCCTCGGCTAAAGCGGTTCGAATGGCAAATCTTTCAAGCTGTGATTCAAATGTTCTCTTTGAGGTACCATATTTTGATTCTTATCCGAATGATTAATCAGGATGTGCAAGAGATGCAGTATTCTGAACAAACACATATTGACAATTTTCAAGATGATGAGATACATAGTGATAGTAATATCATTCCGTATTCTCAATATCTGCAAGAGTCACAAGATGCGGTTATTCAGGATACTAATTCTTCTGAACCTAATGATTGATTGGTGCTATCTTTGGTTGAACAAATGACTGATCATGTAGCTAATTTAGAAATGGAAAATCATACAAATAAAATGGTAAATGAATCATTAACCGCTGAGCTTGAGAGATACAAAGAACGAGTTGCCATTTTTGAACAAAGACAAAATGTTGATTTGAACAAAAGTAAAAAAAATAATTGATTCTCAAATGGATGACTTAATTCGGAATAGAAATGCAAATCTTGCGGATTTTTAGCAGGAGATCAATACACTTAAAGAAACTCTTTCTAATCATGTCAAAGAAAAGGAATCTTTATCAAAAACATTAACTGTTTTCAAAACAACATCTAAAGAAAAAGAGTCTAAATACATTGACAAGGAAATTGTTTCGGTTAAACAAAATAAAAAACTGGAGAATATTATTTGTAAGATGTATCGATCTACGCAAGTAATGCATATGCTAACGGAACCACAAATTTTTTACGATGACACTCACAAACAAGCTCTTGGTTATCAAAATCTGTTCAATATTATAAAAGCTCAGCAGATTCAACCAACATTACATGATGGTAGTGTTATTGCTAAAGAACATGCTGTGATTTCTGTGATTGATGATGAAGAGACATTGATTTTGGAAGAACAGAGTCGATCAAAGATGCTTGATAAACAAAATGATCCAAATTCAATAGAAAAGAAAATTAAGATTTCTCCAATTGAGTATTCAAAGTTGAATCAGATAAAAGAAGATTTTGGTAAATGTTTTGTTACTAAAAAAGAACTGTCTACAGAACAAGCTTTATCGTTAAAACATTCATACATTTCTGAAACACTCGTTATGTCACATACACCTGTTAGAATTAAAGCTCGAAGTGAACTTACTAAGGTAAGTTTGGTAAATGAAAGTCATAAAAAGCTAAAATATCAACTGGCCAATTTTGACAAAGTGGTGAAAAAGAGACTAATATCTTATGCTATTATTACAGGGTCTTGGGGTTTTGAACATACAAAAGAGTGTTTTGTAACTAAAATAATTATGTTTTTAAAAGTTATAAAAGACACATTTAATGCGTTCGATAAAACTCTTCTAGATGAAATTACTGAAGTCCAAACTGTTTTTAACCAAATGGAGGCTGCTGTTGATCAGTGTTCTGTAGACAAAAACGTTTTTGAAATTCAAATCAAACAGCTTAGGATTTATAATGATCAGCTCTTGAACCAAATCATGTCTCAATAAATTGTGCATATTGCTATGAATTTTGTGGATATTTTTGATGTGAAAAAGTCATGTGTGAAGGATAGCAATAAGTGTCTGGAACTTGAGATTGAGCTTTTCAAAAAGAAAGATTTCATAGAAAAAGAGGCTTACGATAAACTTATCAAAAGTTATTCAACTTTAGAAAAGCATTGCATTTCTTTGGAACTAGCAACTCAACTTAATAAAGAGATTTTTCAAAGGTAAAATTATGGTGAAAACATAAATGCTCCCACATTTAATAAATTATTTGAAATAAATTATTTGAAAGCTCAGTCACAAGGGAAGGACACGGTCATAAGAAAGTTGAAGGATAGGATTAAATCTTTAAGTGGAAAAGATAGTGTGGAAACTGTAAAGAAAGACATTGATGAGATTGAAACAATCAACATTGAGCTGGAGCATAGTGTGGCAAAATTACTTTCGGAAAATGAAAATTTAAGAAAAGAACGAGAGCATTTGAAATCAATTTACAAAGACCAATTTGACTCATTTAGAAAGATATGTGTTCAATAAAAAGAACATTGTGACTCTTTAATTGCTCAAATTAATGCAAAGTCTATTGAAAATTCGGATTTAAATGCTCAACTTCAAAAAAAGGTTTTTGCTATTACAAAATTAAAAAATGAATTAAGGAAACTTAAAGGGAAAAATGTTGTCGATATTGCTGTTTCCAAACCTAATGCCACTATTTCTCTAGGAATGTTCAAGCTTGACATAGAACCTATTTCTCAGAGACTTAAGAACAATAGGGATGCCTATGAGGTTTATATATATAAAACTATAGAAAATACTGACACTCTTCGTGGATTTGTAAAACGCGCTAGAACACAGAATCCTAGTGAACCTCTATTAGAATCTACTTGAATGTTTACAAAACACGTTCAGAAATTGTTAGTCCATGTCTCTCAGACATGCACTAAGTCACCAAAACCTAGTGAGAAGTTAGTTGTTGTCACACCGATGAACAAGGACAAAAGAGTTAGTGATATGTGAGAAATCACATATCCGTTTTATACCAAAAATGACCCTAAAAAGATGAAAAGTTAACATATTATGCGCCTTTGTTGACTTCTACAGGAGTAAAACCTACTACTAGTGCTAGCGGATCAAAGCCTTCAGGCAATACAAAGAACAATAGGATCTCGCGACCACCACGTAGCAATCAGAAGAATAAAGTAGAAGACCACCCTAGGACAGTTAAATCTAGTTTGAATAAGACAAATTCTGTTTCTGAACCTATCAGTAATGCACTTGTTAAGCATTCTGTGAGAAATGCTAAGTTTGAATCTATGTGTGCTATCTGTAACAAATGTTTGTTTGATGCTAATCATGATATGTGTCTTGTTGATTTTGTGAATGATGTGAATGTGCGTTCGAAATCTAAATCTAAAAGAAACAAAAAGAGAAAAGCTTGGAAACCTACGGGTAAAGTGTTCACTGATGTAGGATATAAGTGGAAACCAACAGGAAGATTTTTCACTATAGTTGGTAACTCGTGCCCTTTAACTAGGATCACTCCTAAGAAAATAGTGCATCTTAAGGAAACCACTCCTAAGTCAGCTGAAACACCAAAACCAGAGATTAAAGTCTATAGTAGGAGACCCAAACAAATAAAATCAGTAGGTTCGAGTAAAAAAGCTAAGATTGTAGAATCTAAAATTGCTAACAACTCGGAACCCACTCATTTGTGGGGATCCAATGCTACAGATGTTCCATCTTCTTCTTCTCTTGTTAATGACAGGTTGTCCAGATCGTCCTCTGGTATCTGGACTCTGGATGTTCAAAACATATGACAGGGAACCGCTCTCAGCTCATGAACTTCGTTAGTAAATTTCTGGGAACTGTTCGATTCGGAAACGACCAAGTTGCAAAGATCATGGGGTATGGTGACTATCAGCAGGGGAATGTAATTATCTCCAGGGTGTATTATGTTGAAGGGCTTAGACATAACTTGTTTTCTGTTGGACAATTTTGTGACGCGGATCTTGAAGTTGCATTTTGGAAAAACACTTGCTTATTTCAGATTTAAGGAAGGTGTTTGATCTACTCTAGGCTCCCGTGATATATACAAATTTGCTAACTCTATTTTTTGATGCCATGCCTAAATACTTCTCTGATTTATCTTATATCTAAAGACCTTCAAAGACATGAGCGGGTTTATGGCACCGTTGTTTATTGCATCTCAACTTCGGTATATCTTAAAAGCCTAGCTAAAGACGGTCTTGCACAAGGTATTCCAAAGCTTAAATTTCAAAAAGATCATCTGTGTTCAGCGTGTGCATTAGGAAAAAGCAAGAAATCTTCTCATCAACCCAAAGCCGAGGACACCAACCAGGAGAAACTATATCTTTTGCATATGGATCTTTGTGGCCATATACGTTTGGAGAGTATTAACGGGAAAAAGTATATCTTGGTGATTGTTGATGATTATTCACGATTTACTTGGGTTAAATTTCTGAGATCAAAGGATGAAGCTCCTGATGCTATCATCAAATGCATCAAAAATATTCAAGTTCGTTTGAATGCCATAGTTTGTAATGTTCGAACAGATAATGGAACTGAGTTTGTCAATCAGACTCTTCATGAATTTAATGAAAGTGTCGGCATTTCGCATCAAACTTCAGTTGCTCGCACTCCTCAACAAAACGGCGTTGTCGAAAGACGAAACCGAACTCTTGTGGAAGCTGCACGCACTATGTTGATATTTTCAAAAGCTCCTCTGTTTCTATAGGCCGAAGCAATCAACACAGCTTGTTACACCTAAAACTGTTCTCTGATTCATCTCCGTTACAACAAAACTCCATACAAGCTGATGCACGACAAGAAGCCAGATTTATCATTCTTTCAAGTCTTTGGTTCACTATGTTTATACTTTTTTTTTTTTTTTTTTAATTTTTTTTTTCAATTTATTAATAAAAATATTTTTTTTTTTTTTTTTACCGACCTAATGACGTGAAGACTGGGTAAACTAAATGTAAAGGTGATATTGGTTTTTTTATTGGATAGCGACCAGCATATCGAAATGCCTTTCAGAATCTATAACAAGAGAACCTGGAAAAATATAGAAACAATTCATGTGACGTTTGATGAGCTAACAGCGATGGCTTCTGAACAATTCGGTTTAGGACCAGGGCTTCAAGTTATGACTCCTGCAACATCCTAAATCGGAGAATTCGCCTTACCAATCACCTTATTGCCTCAACAACCTTGTAATCCACCAAAAAGAGATGATTGGGATACTTTGTTCCAACCCTGGTTTTGTTGAATACTTCAATCACTCCAAATATTGATGTCTTTTACTGTTCCAGTAGCTGCTGCCACCAAAGATGCCTGTTGAAATAGCCGATTCACCTGTGTCTACATCCATTGGCCAAGATGCACCATCATCAAGTATCCCATCAACACAAGATCGAGAACATTCTCTAATTATTTCTCAAGGTGTTGAAGAATCACCTAAAACACCACTATTTCATGATGATCCTCTTTACGAATCTTTTCATGAAGACTCGACTTCTCAAGGATCGTCATCTAATGTAAGACCCTCCCACACTCCATTTAAATTGATTGGTAGATGGACTAAGGATCATCCAATAGCAAACGTGATCGGTAATCCTTCTCGTTCTGTCTCCACCAGAAAGCAACTCAAAACCAACGCCATGTGGTGTTACTTTGATGCCTTCCTAACTTTTTGCTCTCTCCACCCCCCACCCCCCCCCCCTCCCTCCTCAGAACCAAAGAATTCTAACAAGCAATGATCGAACCATCATGGATCGATGCAATGCAAGAATAAATTTATGAATTTGAAAGACTAGAAGTTTGGGAATTGGTGTCGTGTCCAGACAAAGTCATGTTGATCAAACTTAAACGGATTTATAAGGTCAAGAAACATGAATTTGGCGGGGGTACTAATGAATAAGGCAAGATTAGTTGTTCAGGGATTTAGGCAAGAGGAAGGAATCAATTTTAAGGAATCATTTGCATCGGTTGCAAGAATAGAGGCCATCCGTATCTTTGTAGCAAATGCAGCCAACAAGAATATGACGATTTTCCAAATGGATGTCAAAACGACATTCTTAAATGGACGAAGTACTCAAGGAAGAGAGGGGATTTCATGTTTCTCAAACCAGAAGCGACTTTTTGACTCAGGAATTACTCATCGCCAATGTGTACAAGCTCAAAAAGGGCCCTTTACGGTCTCAAACAAGCACCACGTGCATGGTACGACATGCTGTCAAGTTTCCTCATTTCACAACACTTCTTCAAAGGTGCAGTTGATCTAACACTCTTCACACAAAAAGCAGCTCAAGACTTATTGCTGGTAACAAATTTTATGTTGAGATATAATATATTGCATCCACTAATACTACCTTTGTGATTTGAGTTTGCTAATCAGATGCACCATAAGTTCAAGATGTCGATGAATGGGGCCCCAGATGTCCATTCTTCTTTAGGATTATAATTTCTCAAAGTACCAAAGGTCCATCTTCCTAAAGCCAATCAAAATATGCCCTTCTGCAAATTATTAAAAATATGGTTTCTCGTATCTAGTGATTCTGCTCTAGATACAACTATGCGTTGAAAAGAATAAACTGGTGAAGGATCTATAGGGCGACACCAATTCGATGCCCATATACTTTACCTGGGTCATGATTGGATGATATGTATCTGCATCCAGTAGACCCAACCTTATTTATGTAGTTGCTTTATATGTCGGTTCAGGCAAAAGGCCATACGAAAATCACATAAATTCTTGTTAAACTCATCTAATCACCACCCTTCCCCCAACCACATTCAAAATTATATTTTTTCCCCTCCTTTCTCACAAACCATTATCTTCCCCCCCTCCCCTCCCCCCCCCCCCCCCCCCCTTGCCCCCCCCCCCCCCCCGTGGCCCCCCCCCCGCTACTTGAAGGATAACTGTGTAGGTTCTGCTTCCTGAGCCCTGCAGTATTTCAGTATATTTACAACATAAAATCCCTAAGTTACTCAAGCTGAAGTAGTTCTGTTTGCAGTATGCCTGAAGTTCCTTCAGCATCAGGCTCGTCAGGTCATTAGAAGATTGCCGCGAAGTATCTTTACTTTAGTGTATGCCCCCAGCGGCTACGGGAAACTGAAGAAGGCCCTTGGTTGGACCTTCAGTTCCGCCCTTGGTTGATAATTCCAAGCCCTGAACGTAAGTCTATCAATATTCTTAACAGAAGCTGAAAATAAGTTCATATCACACTTATAGAAGGTTTATAAGGCGGGAAAAAGATTGCTTTATGTCAAAAGGAATAAAGCAATCTCCTTAGGAAATGCTACTTCTAAAAGTTGGTATAAAAGTACAACAACTTTCCTTCAAGGACTGTACCTAGTACTAGAAAGCAAACATGCATTAAATGGTAGCTCAACCACCCATTTAATGCTTGCCACGTAGCTAGGTTAAAACTTGTAAACCCTAATCCTTTTGCCTATAAAAGGAAAGGGATTCCCAGAGTAAATGTTATCTCTTCTAATTAATGTGATACACATTGAAGAGTTCATTTATCTCTCAAATAAACTGACTCGTACCATTGAAAGCTGAAGCTTTAGTTTGGTCATAACAAGTTTGTTTTCTTATTCTGATAACTTTGGTTAGAGAATAAGTTCGAAGGAGATAACACTCCAATTGTCATTCAACCACCTTGATATTCCGCAAGAAAGGCGTGTCATAGATTCTTTATTTGATTCTAATAAAAGTTTATACGTTGAAAAGTACTTCTATGTGTTTTAAACTTGTTCTTTATATTGTATATATATATTTGTTTAAAACTCACTTTGTTTCTATGAAATATGATTAGTTTAAAGTTGATAAACCTTATATCAGATTCTAAGGGACCAACAGTTTCTTTGTGACTCATTTGAGGGTACCTTACCAGTATCATGATTTGACAGAGTAGAGTCTTCAGCTTCAGATAACTTAGGTTTATTACTACCGGTAATTGATACCTCTGAGTTATCTACTGAATACTTTACAAACACTAGGTCTTTTCGCCCAGAGTTGGAGGTATCTTTAGTGGGTTGTTCAATTCCCAAGATTTTCTTCTTTTAAGTAGGAATTTGTTCACTGATACAATGATTAACTTTATTAGAACTATTTAGCCATGCTTCTGTAATAGAGGTTAGCTCTTTCAGTTTATTTCTTAAGTTTTGATTCTCTTTGAGAATCTCAGTGTTTACATGCTGCATGGTAAGAAGATCAAGCTTTGCTTGCTTTAACACCAAAAGCTGCTCTTTGCATGTATTTAGTTCTTGAACAAGATTTCTATGTTTTGACATGAGATTGTTTTTTTGTTCTTCAACATAGTTTAGATCAATACACAGATAATCTAGAAAGGATTTTTTATCATCATTATCTTCCATTTCAAGAAGAGTGTGTACCTTTTTCATAGAGATCTTAATCCATTCACCATTTTTAGCACTTTCTTTGCTAACAAAAACTCTTTCTTCATCAGCAAGAGCCATAAGAGCTTTAACTTCAGGTATTTCATTATCATTAGATGACACTTCTTCTTCATCCCAATCATATGATTCAACAATTAGACCTTTGTTTTGCTTGAGGACGAACTAGGAGCTGAGGCACTAGAGCTGAAAAGGGCTAGTTTAGCTTTCACTTTGTTGTACTTGGCTTCAAAGTCTTTGGTATGCCTTGGTTCAGGTTTATGTTCAGATGAATGGAGAAGTTTTGGTTAAAAAGGTGACTGATATAAAGGAACTGATGTTTTTGACTAGCAGTCTCTTGCAAAATGACCCTTCTTGCCACATTTATGGCATTCAGTTTGGTTAGTTGATTTTGCACTGCTAAACCTTTGAGTACCCTTTTTGAAGAACCTTTTAGATTTGGCTAAAAGAGCTCTTGCTTGGTATTCTTCTTCAAGGTCATTCGTGTACTCTTGACTGCTTCTTGTATCTTCTTCATCATCAGGACTATCTTGAGAGCCTGGACAATAAAGGTAGAGAAGAAGGCAGTTGACAATGGAGTTGCATGGACAAGAGTTTTCTCTTTGTTAGTATCATAAATACTGTTTATAAGGTTTTCTTCATATCTGAGTTTACCAAATAAAGAAGCAAGCTCAGATTCTTTCACATGATTTATGTTTTTGAGACTTTGGCAGAAAGCTAGCCACTTCTTTGGTAACCCATTTATAAAACCAATATTTATCTCAAGCTTTGAAAGTTTGATGCCATCATTTACTAATTCATTCATTAAAGCTTTATATCTAGTGAAAGTTTGTGTTAGAGATTCACCTTCTTTGAATTTAAAGGTGTTATAGCATAACTTTAGGTCCATGACCCTACTTTCTTTCATATCATAGGGCCCCTCATGATATAGTATCAGGTCATCCCAAGTAAATTTTGTAGTTAAGCAGTTTATGACAGAGTTTATTTGGTCATCTGGAAGCACAGACATAATAAGACTTTTGAGTCACTAATCTAAGTTAGCAGCTTTTCTCTCCTCAGGTGTCCATTGTGTTTCTGTTTTCCTTTGACCAGCTTCCATAGGGATATAAGGATCATTTGAAATGATGCTTTCAAATTAAGGTTCAATACCAATAATGTGGCACATGAACCTCTTTTTCCAATTGGTGAAATTTTCCACCTCTAGTACAGGAGCGGCATTTAACTAACCACCCTTGTATTCAAGAGTTTGTGGTACTTCTACTGCTGCCATTTAAGATGGATCTTAATTTTAAAAATCTTTGAGCCTTTATATATCCTTTTAAAAGGATTTTATACACCAGAATGCTCTGATACCACTTGTTGGTCCCTTGGAATCTGATATAAGGTTTATCAAATTAAACTAATTAGATTCTATGACAGCGAAGTGATTTTTAAACAAATATATATGATGAATATAGAGAACAATTTTAAAACACACAGAATTACTTTTTAACGTATAGGTTCTTATTAGAATCAAATAAAGAATCTATGACACACCTTGCTTGCGGAATAGCAAAGTGGTTGAATGACAATTGGGGTGTTATTCTCTTCGTCGAACTCTAAACTCTAGCCAAAGTTTAAGAGAACTTCTTATGACTAAACTGAAGCTTCAGCTTTAGTAGTACCATTCATTTTATTTGAGAGATAAATGACCTCTTCAATGTGTATCACATTAATTAGAAGAGATGACATTTACTCTAGGAATCCCTTTCCTTTTATAGGAAAAGGGATTAGGGTTTACAAGTTTAACCTAATTTACATGGCAAGCATTAAATGGGTGGTTGAGCTACCATTTAATGCACGTTTGCTTTCTAGTACGAGGTACAGGTCTTTGAGAAAGTTGTTTGTATCTATTATATCCAACTTTAGAAGTTACTTTCCCAAGGAAATTGCTTTATTCATTTTGACATAAAGCAATCTTTTTCTTACCTTATAAACCTTTTAGAAGTGAAACAACACGTTTCAACTTCTGTTAAGTAGATAGACAACGTTTAGTTTAGAATTGTCAACCAAGCTGAACTGAGTCTTTCCAAGATTTTCACTTCTTTCAGTTTCGGTAACGTTGCTACATGAAGTGAAGTACTTCTAATTTCTAAGACCTTGAAGAGTGACGCTGAAGAAACTTCAGCAACTCAAACTGAAAGACTTCAGTTTGAGAAACACTTAGGGGATTTTATGTTTAAATCTACTGAAAGAATAAAGGGCTCAGTAACTGAACCCAACAAACGTCCTCTGGTGGCGGTCTCCCGAATACTATGGGCGGCCCCTATAAGTCCAAACGGCTCCCAAAGCAATCAAGTATGGATGGGTGCCGCCAGTCTATACACGAGAATGTATAATTTGTTTCTTTCAAAATCAATTTTAGGTCCTAGACCAAAACACATAATGGTAAACAATGTTAAAATTCTTGTTGCAAGTGATAGTGAGGTTAAATTTTTTTATAAACCAACGTTAAAACCAGAGTTGGATTTTATAAACCAAATTTTAGGTCAAAAACTCCACCACCTAGAAGAGTCAATAATCATTATCCTCGTTCTAAGACACCACAACCAAAAAAGAAATGTTGGTCGACAAAACCAACCTCATGGTTTTCTCGTAACTTGGAACAACTTCTAACCTCAAAGTTACTTTGCCTTGGAAACGTCTGTCCTACATTTCCATATCACAATCAATTCATCACAATGTAAGGGGATGTTTTAGCACTAACAACTTTGGACCCATGAATTATTAGGTCCAAATGTTTGAGTTATTGTCTTATATAAATAGATGATGCAGTCATCGTAGGACTTCAACAAGAAGTTTTACAACTCCCTAGGCAGTACACCTAACCGTTGTAGTGTAGTAAAGGCAAGACACGGGGGTTGTTATGGTTCTCTAGGGGAATAAGCGTCAGTAAAGGTCCTAATTGAATGTAGCTAAGAACTAGAGGTTGAGAGAAGATTATTTTTGTGTTTTTTTATATTTTTAGAAAGCAAGTAAAAATCTGGGTTTTTTTAAAGGTGGTATTGTTCTTAAAAATAATAATTAAAACTAAATTAAACTAATTAATATTAGGGGAATTCATATGATGAGAGAATAGTGTTTACTTAATCATGTATGATCCTTGGTAGCTTCTCCTAACTCTATTGCCTTGTCACACTTGTGATGTATATGCAGATATTATTCTAATGCATGGCGAATTACACAAAAACGCCGTCTACAAAATAACTAACCTCAGAGCAAACGCAATAGTAAGAGGTAGTATGACGATATTAAAGGCTTTGTCTAGATAAACGCATTTGTATAATAACTAAAGGGGATTCATTCACACACGGGTAAGGTTAGTTAAGGTAGTATGAGACTATTACCGTTTTAGATCTTTCTACGCAATCATGTCTCCCAGATCTCACGATAAGGATAAAACATGCACACCACATCAACAGAGGCAACAAAGTTAAAGATTCATACCAACTCACATACAATCATAAGCAAAAACTAAAAATATCTAGCCTAGCATGTTCAAGTATATCAAACAATAAGACATATTGAAAGATAAGAGATAAAAGAACTTCACTATGATGAATCAAGCAACTAGGGATAGTATAGAAGGGTTGGGAAACCTTAAAATACTCCCGAAGTCTGGTACAACTCGTTCTCCCACGAACTAAACCCTAATTTCTTCTATCAAAAGAGTATATGAAAAACGTAAAATTAAGTTTGTATATATAGAATTCAGGACGCGACGGTGTCGCTATTTTCCAGACGCCGTCGTCAAGATAGGGTTTTCTTGGGTCTTCAAACTTAACGGCTAATCCAGACGCTGTCTCCATGATTCAGACGGCGTCCCACTTGAGTCCAGACGTGGTCAGGATTCTCCAGACGACGTCTCCAGAGTCTGGTCTTGAATCTTTGATCAATCTTCATACCCATTAGCTACCTTGTCCGTTTGCTTCCTAAATTGAGTCCAAATCATGTGTATTTCCACCAAATATCTTCCAAATGCTAAAAATGCAAAAAGAAATGATTAAGCACATATTTAAGACATTTTTGCATGATTATAAGGGTAAAATAACCCCGAAAAAATGTATAAAATCACACCTCATCACATACCCCTACACTTGAGATTTGCTTGCCCTCAAGCAAATAAGCTTTTCTACCTTAACAAGATACATATCGGGGGCATTCAACTTACTCTTTAAAGGCTTCATGGCACAACCAATTAGACCTCGTAACTAGAAGCACGGGAAAAATACACTAGCACCTCACAATAAGTGTTTAGATTCTCTCTCTTTCTCTCTCGGTGTATAATGAATTATAACAATATGGAAATTGAAAATTTAACACTCATTACCTAGTCATAGCATATAAGTTACCATAGGCTTGATAAAGGATCAAACCTCCACCGCTAGCGTAAGTACTAATAGTTACCATCAAAGAGGACTTTAAAGGGTTGTGATGTGTAATTATGTAGGATGGAGAGTGACATTTGGGTGGATTTGAGTGAAGTGGTTAGTCAACTATCTTGTGGGAATACAACCCGTTGGCGATGGGTGCTTAGTCGAAGAATTCGGATAAGATTATACTAAACTCTAAAACTCTACATCAAACTCTTTCTTTTTCTTTTCTTGACTCTATATTGAACATGAATAAATAAACTATAAACTGATAAACGCAAATGGTAGCTGTTATATAAATAATTATATAATTTATATATATATATATATATATATATATATAATATATATATATATTATATATATATTATATTTATATATAATTATAAAATATTTTTAAAATAAAATATAGTGTGGTTATTGTAGAATGTAGATTAGTATAGGAAGGATAAGAAGGATTCTAAATCGTTGGATGTATTTTGATCAATGGATAACGTTAATGATGTTATTTTAATTAATATGTTAAATTTAATATCTTAAATTCTCATTAATAAAGCATAAATGTGGTAAATTAATTCATGGTTTTTGACAAATTTTAAATGATTTTCATTTGAATTTTCTAGTTTCATTACCATTGAATTGATCCTTTTTACATTTATGTTGACACACTAAATTTTTTATATTTTATTTTGGCACACTAAATCTCTTGATAATAGGTACTGACACACATTTTTTTTGACACATTTGTAGTGTCACATTAAATTTCTTGATATTTATATAGTGACACACTAAAATTTTAGTAAATTTGTAATGACATACCAAAAATTGTAGAGCATCTTAGTGACACACTATGTTTATCACACTAATTTTTTTGGCACACACTAACTTTTGTAATACATTCGTAATGACACACTAATATTCATGACACATTTTTAGTGTCGAAAAAAGTTTTTTGATACACTTGATGATGAAGGATTTACTACAATTAATGATGATGTTTTAATACAATTAATGATGGTCTTTTAATAAATATCTTAAAGTTAATAACATAAGACTTTTTATTCTTTTTACTAAATTTCACTTTCTATTTGATCCAAACTCATATATATATATATAATTTCGTACACTTTTGCCCTACCATTTGCAACATATAATACATCAACGGGGTTTATAGATCACCCCTACACTTGAACTTTTTACAGACTCGATAAGCAAACTAATCTAATGACCCGAATTTGTTGGATCAATTAAAAGTAGTCTAACTCGGCAATATTTGAGGGTCTTGGACTTAACTTTTCTTCCCCGTTCTTTCATTGAAATAAATTCTACATGATCCCAATCGTCCCAAAATTTATAATATACATGGATAGGACTTAGCAACCGTTGTACTCCAATAATTAACTAAGGTGTAATTTAACACAACGAAAGTACTAAGCGTAGTACTTGGTAGGGCTAGCTATGGTTTTGGGTGGCACAGTGGTTTAAGGGTATGGTTGAGGTTTCACTAGGGGGATCTCGCAACTAAGTGACGCGGAACAGGGTTTGTGGGATAGTTATATAGTGGGTGTGTTTTTAACGATAATAAGAATTACAGGTTTTAAACATGGGTTAATCCTAGTGCCTCTTATCATTTAGCAAATATTATTACTCACTACGCAGTCTCGGGATGCATCACTAAAGCAAGTTCTAGAAGTTATATACTACCGGTACACTCATATAAATTAATATCAATGTTAAGAGCTCCAGAAAAGGCAAAGACCATACGTACACATCTGCATTCGAACCTTAACTCGAGAAAGCTTAAAGATTTAAACTATCTTGAGCATCAATGGTGGATACCCGAATTCTTAAAGATCTAGAGGCGTAAACCTCATAATTTTGGGGGTGAATTCATTTGAGTGGAAGGGTTTTTGTGCTAGTCGTATAATTCCCTATCAATGAGACGCTCTAGCTACTTAGTTTCACCGGTTATGTGATGAAAATTTTAAATTTGGGTCAAAATTTCCCTTTACGATTTATGTTTCATGATGCGTATTTTATTTTAAATATATATTTATCAAGTTTTAAATTTATAAAACTCGAACTACCTAATCATGCACTAATGGGCAAAGAACCTGATCATGGGTAGTATAGAATGGTAAATCCGAGGTCATCCTAATAGCTAAGTTGTAATTAGTTTTAATTTGAAATGTCACGTTTTAAAAATGGTTTTTGAGTTGATTTGAAATAAATAACAATAAAATAAATAATTGGAAATTAAAAGAGTTGGAGATATCAAGAGAGAAAATGTGCTAACCTAGTTACTTCATTACTATTGTTATAAAGACGCTTTCCTATGCAATGCTAAACTATAGTTTCATTAGTGGTTTCAAAGGTCGATAGACTTGAATGTGCATATATAGTCTATCATATACTTCCTTCGATTCCGAATCAGTCCCAAATCATCTAGGAGGCAGGTTATCCAGGTTGCAGGGATTAATCCCAACTATTCCCAAAACATATCTAATAACCTATAAAGATTATTGACCCCCTCTGAAAGAGTTCCTGTGCTTTTTAAGTATTGAGTGATAAGTGCGGTGACCGGTTAGTTCCTACACTAAGTAAGGAGTTAGTGATCCTCCCTAGTACCCATTGGATCCCATATTGACAAGATAATCTAATTATGGGGCAAGCTAGGTCCAAACCACCCGTACTACCAAAACCCAGGGTTACATGATAGTCAAGGAATATCTAATGAAACCATAATCTAACAGGAAACAATCATAACAACAGTAATTACATAACTAGGCCAGCACTTTAAGTGCTTAGCCGCTCATGGTAACGAAAACACAGCAAGAAATAGAAGAAATCATAGATTGAAAACTCATAATTCTTACAGTATTCGTATTTGAATGATTAAATACAAAAAGTAAGTAAAGTGTGATCTCCCTTGGACTCCAGGTGGAATTCTTTGAAGGTTGGAAGCCTTTGTCGCCTCTCCAATTGGCTGTGGAGGAAGTGATGTTGGAATAGCTTAAATGAGGCCTCTATTTATATATTTGGAACCTGTTACAGTGCAACCAATAAAGGTGTTACGCCGTAACCTTCTTACACGGCATTCCATATTTAAGCAGCTGTTACGGCGTAACCAGATATGGTGTTACGCCGTAACCTTCAAATAATGTCCATAAGTACGTGATCTTCATTCCATATTTGTATATTCTCTTGGTTACAGCGTAACTAGATAAGGTGTTACGCCGTAATTATAACTTTGACTAGATTTCCTTCCAAATATATGGTTACGGCATAACTAGATATGGTGTTACGCCATAAAGTCTTCCTTGATCTTCGTACTTGCTTAATTTATGTTACGGTGTAACCATTTTTGGTTTTACGCCGTAACATTCTTTAGAATTTACACTTTAAGTCCTTTATCCCTTGTTTCTTGTCACTTTCTTGCATTTCTCCTAAAAACTACAAAACAATAGAAAATATCTTGTTTTTGAGTGTTAGTGAAACATTTGCAGGTAATATAGGGGGTATTTTGCCACCAAAAAGTATTAAATATTTGATGTTATCAAATATCCCCCCACTTGACTTCTGCTTGTCCTTAAGTAGAACCTGTTTGAATATTTCATAAAATGATTTCTTGAGTATAACTTCAAGAAATGAATTTATAAAACTCTTATGCTAAAGAGAAATCTTCTTCGTCTCCGAGCATTTTTTTCTAAAATCTCTTAGCTCGAGACAACTACGACTTAAATAATACAGCTTAGACTCGATCTTCAATAAAGAGAAAGTGTGCACACATGTACATTTATCCTCACAACGAGCAGATAACAACTTCTCGGACTTGAGCTGACCTAAAACGTCAATTCAAAAGACATTCAAAGTCTTTAGAGCTCAAGTAACATTGTTTTTCAAAATTGTTAGAACATATTTTTTCAAGAATTTCTAAAAAGATTTTTCAAATCTTAAAATTCGTGTTTTTTCAACACTCCCTTCTCTTGAAACTTTCAAAAGTCGAATAATTTTTTATAAGTGGATCAATTTTTGAGGGGGAGCATTTAAAACCAAGTTTTAATGCTTTTAGACACATTCTCACATGTCTACTTTGTGTGTCTAAAACATTTCAAAATGTTTAAACAAGTGAAAAATGACTAAATGCCAATAATATTTAAACACTCATTTTGTTAAAACATATAAAAGTAGCTCAATCTCGATTTCACATGGTATTTAAAACGTCAAAAACCATATTTTATAAATGTCTTATAATTGGATGACATACGATGAGACATTAAACGGGGGAGTAAAAAGGAAAAAATGATCCAAAAATTCCTGCCATAAATGTGTTAAACCATTTTTCTCACCTATGAAACTTATTTAAGTCTTAAATTTTAATCAATTGGTAAGACAATACAAAGGGATTAGTTAATTCCATAAGGGAGAGAAATGCGTGATCAAAAAAAAAAAAATATGATCAATAAACCAAGAGTTAAAGTGCAAATAAATTAACTCGATATCTCCATGTTCAAAAAATTTCGAATACCGCTGCACATTATGTGCAGGGGGACATTTGAAGAAAGAAACCATTCCAAAAAGTGTTAAACGTTTTGATTTATATCAAACACTTTGAATGATTTTTCAATGGTTTTATGGTTATGATCTTATACCCAACTGTAACATTTCTCAATTTCAGGTTATTTTACAACTCCTATTATTCTTCACTATTTAAATTTGTCCCGATACCGTTTTAACTTTTACTTTAACATTTAAGCTAAACTCCGCGTAGACTAGAAATAATGATTCAACTAAAGCAATCACCAATAAATAAGGTTTACGTCAAACAAGTGTTATATAATTATTAAGAAGATAATTATTAACTTTGCGTGTTTTATTTTTATTGGTTACGTAAAAGGCTTACGTTTCGCAATAAAATACCTTTGACACACCCCAAAAATATCTAGACTGACCTAGCCACTAACCAACAACACCCATTTAATCCTTAAAACATAAAAAATATTAAATTCTTGTGTTAATAAGCCATTGTGGCCGGTCATAGGTAAACAAAAAAAAAAACCATGAACCAAAGGATACTTACACAAATCTTGTACAATATCCTTTTAATTAAGACTTGTACCATTATAATCTTAACAAGATTTTGAAACCCTTCTTCCCTCCATAAACCTACACGTCCCACATGCATAATCAACTAACAAATCTTCTATTGCCTAAACTAAGTACATGTACAACAAGGTTTAATTAAACCTTGTCCTTAATGTCTCCACTTAGCTTAATACACAAAGGATATTAACCACTTTGGATCCCTCTTTTTCCCTTTGATTACCACGCGGCCCAAACAATCACCCACAACACACAATAAGATTTCTAAATCTAAAGAAAATCTTTACCATGATCATGCAATTAAGAGGTGTAAACTTAGAGAGACAAAGCAAACCCATGTTGATACAAACAAAAACCATAAAACCAGTCAAAAAGGGGAAGGGCACGGTTTGGCATAGACAAGGACTAAGTGAGCTAACCAAATTCTTAAGCCTATATAAACCACTCCTACTTGACACTTAACATTTTCTTACAACTCTCAAACACTCTCTCAAACAAAAGCCATTCTTATTCCTTCTTTGGTTTTGAATTTATCATAGCCGAACCAAGACACTTTGTCACGTTTCACTTCTAAGCACACAAGGAGTACTAGGACTTCATAGGAAGGTGCACGAACCAAGATTTAAGTTAATTAATAAGCTTTGGAGCTTTGGGTTTGTTATTCGATCGTGTACACATTGTGGGTTGACTTTCTAACTCGAACCAAGACACTAGGACTACTGTAAGTCGCATACCAAACTATACATGTTCATATCTTATTCATTCTTTGGTTTCTAGTCGAATTGGTCATGTTAGTTTGTAGATAACAAACTAACGTGAGCAATGTGCATGCTAAATGCAAAGCATGCATGTTATACGAGTATACATATGTATATTATGACTTGTGTGGTCTTAGGAAGTGCTAAGAAATGTAAGACGTGATTTAAAAATAAGCCAAGGCCTTAAAGGTGTTCACTAAATTACTAGAATAGGAACCAATGTGAATATTAACTTGGTTGTATGAAATACACGAAAACCACACTTAAACTTTTCATGAACACTTGATGGTTCGGTTTGGGAAGGCGATTAACTTATAACTTTAGAACAAAAATGCATGTGATGAAACATGGTTAATTAAAGCTTAACGAGTGCTTAGCAAGAGATTAAAACCCTAGAAACTAATTAGTAAACCAAATGGCCACTTTTGAGTCGCATTGGGCTTGACAGCCCACTATTGGGCCTAACAGGCCATGGCGGTAGGGTCCACGACTTATTAATAAGCTCCATGAGCTTATTAAGGGGCCTAATAAGCTTATTGGACCTATATGGACCTTAATGTACCGTAGAAGCCTAACCGGACCCTTATTGGGCTTGGCAGCCCACTACCGTAGCCAAATAAGTCCATAAGCCATGAATAAGCTTGGATAGCTTATTTGTGAGCTTATGCAGCTTAATGAGTTTATTATAAACCTAGAAAAGCTAATGGACCTAAATTGGACTAGTTGGATAATGTATAAACCTTAACGAGCTCTTAATGGGCCCAAAAACCCATTAACGAAGCTTATTGGCTTATAAATAAGCCGAAAAATAAAAACAGCTTAAATCTTCTTATTAAGACTAGAAAATAAGTTTGATCATGTTATAAAACCTTAATGGACCCTTTGAAACATTTTGGGTTAAGGTTATTGGGCTAACGAGCCCAATAAGCTCAAATAAGCTCACCCGAACTTATTTTTCAGCTTAACAGTTTCACATAAACTTATATAAAGAGGGCCCCAATGAATGCTCATTGGCTTTTAGAATCTTAAATGGACCATTTATTTGCTTAATGGGCTTTAACGAGCCCAATAAGCCCAATAAGCCTAAAATAAACTTATCCGAGCTTATTTTTAAGCTGACACAGCTTATGTAGCTTATTGGAGTCTAATGAAACCTATTGTCACTTGTTAGAACTTAATTGGGCTTAAAATGTAATTTCTTCAAGTTAAGGGGCTAAAAGTGTCAAATTGTAAACTTAAGGGTTAAAACTGTCAAAACTGAATTTATAAAGTTTAGGGACTGTTTTGTTACTTCTGAAACTTAAGGGGATGTTTTGAAAGTATAAGGACCTAAAGTGTAATTTTTGTAAAGTTGAAGGACTAAAGGTGTAAATGTGGAAACCTAGGGGTTTAAAATGTAAATATTATATTTTCATAAACATAGGGACTGTTTTTGTAAATATAGAAAACCTAAGGGTATTTTATGAACGAAAGTGATTTTAATAAACACTTAACGAATCGGACAAGTTATAATATTTATCGTTATATTATACAAATTAAACAGACACTTAATAAATATGGTATATTTATTAATAACGTTATTATACATAAACTTTGTATGTGGTGTAAGTCTATAAATACCCAAAGCAAACATGTAAAGACAAATACAATAAACATGTGCACCACCACACAAGTGATAACAGTATATATAAACTAGCAATTTATTGTAGTTTATGCATTAAGTCGTTAGCCTAAACTTGTAGACTAAGGAACTGCAGTATTACTTATGTAATTAGACGGTGAGATTAATTTGCCATACTTGGATATATTTACCATTCACAGGGGACTACCTATTAAGGTGAGTTCATAGCCCCATGCTTTACAATTATTTAAATGTTCATCTTTGGGGTGAGAACATGCCTTGTTTTACAAATTGGACACAGGGGTACATTTTATACAATGATTACGTGTTTTGCCTAAGTAGCGATAACCCACTGAGCTCTTTATCATGAACTGTCAATTACTAGATTGTAAGCGCGAGTGTTATAAATAGATCTATTTGGGATTGACGTCCCCATTTGGGTGAGTAGGGCTCACTGTGCCGGTTTGCCAGACAACAAACGCATACCATGTCGGATTTGGGATGTTGCGGGTTAGAACATCATTCATGGGCAAATTTTGGCAATTTATTGCATTCATACATGTCGAGCTTCAGTGTCATGAAAGCTATAGAAAAAACGTATATAACTTTTTATGAATGTATTTACATCAGTAGCTTAATCATATAACTTAGAAACCTTGCGGTCCTAACAATTAAATTACATAAAACCTATGAATTCACCAACTTTATGTTGACATTTTAAGCATGTTTTTCTTAGGTCAATAAGGCACGAGGTGCCACAGAATACCATGGTGGTCACTTCTTGGAAGAGAAGTCATATCAAAAGATTTGGGTCGGTATTACATTGTGGGAACATTTGTTATAAACCGAAACCTTTACTTATGTTGCCGAACAATTTGAAGCCGTGAGCTTATTAAACGAACAAGTATTTTGTTTAATCCAATGTATCTTTTTAAAACGACACGTTTAGTGTCTCATATCTTGTGCTATTGATCAATGAAGTAACGCCCTCGGATATTCAATATTCCGCTGCAACCTATTTGGTGGGTGTTTACCGATTGGTAAACAGAGGCCAAGGTAATAGAGAACTAGGTCAAAAGTTTTTGTCTGGACTATAACCATTTTCAAACACTACATTCACAAATGGGGTTTGCACGGGACACACATACATTACTTGTTTGCAATCTAGCATATAATGCTTACATAACATACACTGTTTTAGCATTAGTAGTTTACTAAGTGCTTGCATGATTGATATCCGTTATATAAATTTAATATTACGTATATTACTATAAAGTCTCCTTAAAATTAATACTTATATAAGTTACTTTTTGTTTTTTTTACAGCATCATGTCTTCTCATCAACTGCGGTTACCTAACTTCCATCTACATCGAATCTATGCAAGGGAGGGTTTTTTAGTAGCTGACGAGGAGCTATCGGATGGTTGATTTCCTCCCACGAGGTCATCGATATACGGAATTACGAATGGACTCCTTATGCATCGAAAGCCCCACCAATCACCGATTACATACCTGGCCCCGAAGGATCCACAACCACCACCATACCACTGGGCGAGGATAGCGTGAGCCTATGTTCATATAGCCACATGATCCTGACTATGTGCCAGAGCCTATGTACCCTGAGTATATACCATTAGAGGATGAGCATGTGTTTCTGGCTGAGGAGCAGCCATTACCTCCTGTTGTTTCACCTACTGCTGAGTCACCAGGATATGTTACTGAGTCGGATCCAGAAGAGGATCCAAAGGAGTATGAGGATGATGAGACGGAGGATGGTCCGGTTGACTATCCCATGGATGGGGGAGAGGATGGAGATGATGATGACGGAGATTCATCCAGGGATGACGCCAATGATGAGGATGGGAATGAAGAGGATGAGGAGGAGGTGGAGGAGCACTTAGCTCCGGCCGACTCCGCTGTTGTTATATCTACTGTTGAGCTTGTTTCCCCACCTGAGGGAACATAGCCTGTTACACCACCACCCTCCACTGACATTACTACCACTGGAGCTAGGATCACTTTCTGGCTTCGGGCTTTAATATCCCTTCCACCAGAGGCAAAGGTTGAGAGACTTCTAGCCATACCTACTCCACTACCATCACCACCTATCTCACTATCACTACCCTCTGTAGGGGAGTGCCTTACTAGGTGCACGACCCCATCTGCACATTTATCACCACCACCTGTTGATCCCAAACCTAGATCAATTCCTTAGGTTGTCTAAGGTTAAATTACCTTGGATAATCTTAAAATAACTTTGTTGTAAAGCTTTGATGTATATTAAAGTGTATCGGAATCTACACCTTAATACTCTAAGTAAAAACAATGACACAATAATCTTGAAAACAAAATAATAATCAAAACGCTCTAATATTATAGATCAATAATAACGAGTACCTTAACTTAGTACCAAAGTGTTTTACAACCTTGCAGCCTTATTCTAACTCAACTTTGACACTATGAAAACTGATAATGAACACGACTACGTGTTTTGTTATATCTCAACTAATGCCCTAAGAGCCCTCATTTTATAAACCTAAGGAGTCCTAGTACGGCTTATATATTATTCCTAAATATCTTAATCATTCCTAAACATAAACGTAATCTTCTAAATAAATAACATTATGCATATCTTTAACATAAAAATCTCAACACTTTATCTTCACACGCAGTCTTGTTCTTCTCCAAACAAAAATTTCTCCATATTAATTCTCTTATCCTCATAACAGTGAAAGTCTTCAAACAGTTTGTAATCTTTCCACCCAGCAGCACTAGATAAACATAAGCATAGTTAACATTAGTACTAGCAGTACAACTACACCTACATAGTAACCTATAATAGCAGTCTTGAACTTTTAACTACTAACAACCACCTAACTACTTAGCTTATATTTTAGTCTTCAACACTGAGCAGTCTTAACTTCAACTAACAACAGTAACTTTATGCTATCAGTACTAAATTATACTAACAGTAGTAACTAGTAGTGGTAACATTATACTACCAGTACTAACCACTTAGCATAATTTCCATTATGTACCTGAACAGCAGTAACTTCTAAGAATCCATGAAGTCTTTTAAGACCCAACACCACATGTGCCATTACCATTACTACCATCATCTGGGTGTCCAACCCAAATCCAGACACTCAGGATAGCCTCCACTCAGGCCCTTGTTGATGCGGTTACTGCCGTATTACCATCACCTCCACTACCACCACTATCACCATCTCTATACGTACCACCACCTGTTGACCGTAGGGATGATATTCCTGAGTCTGAGCTGCCACCTCGTAAGAGGTCGTGTTTGTCTACTCTAGGCCCCAGGTATGTGGTCGGGGAGAGTTCTACTGCTAGACCTACCAGAGGTCAGGGGATAGATTATGGGTTTGTCAGCATCGTAGATGCTGAAGCGAGACGACGGGGGATTAAAGAGGTTGGGTATGGTATTAGGGATACTTGGGTGGATCCGACAGAGGCAGTTTCGGAGATAGCACCTATGACCGTGGGAGAGGTCAATACTAGGGTTACAGAGCTTATTGAGCTCCATGAGCATGATACACATAAGGACTATAACACTCACATACTAGAGGAAGCTTAGGATAGTAGGACTTTGCATATCACATCGAGTCCACTATGGACTTGTAGCGGGTCGACTTGCTTATGGAGGATAGGATACCATCAGAGATAGTACAGATATTTAGAGGAGAGGCCTCTGCTTCCCGTAGAGGCTTGGGCTAATTCGTATGATTAGTCAGACCAGTTAAATTTATGAGACTTCAAACCTACCGTGACAGGTATAATGCACACAGTCCTAGATCCAAGGCACAACAGAACACAGCTACAGATAGCAGGTAACTCTTATTCAGACATAGCAACAGTACATAAGACATCGCTCCCCAGATACAGCATACTAATATGGCAGAGCTTGAGAGGACCCTGACCGTAGACGTTAATACACAGATGGTAGAGATTCACAGAGTGATGAGAGACAAGAGACGAGAGATGGGTAACATGAAGGGCCGAGTTGACTAGCACTGCGAGAGCAGTAAGGAGAAGGCTAGACAAGCGAGGACCAGAGTTTGAGTTTCCAGATCACCCAGATGCTTCTTAGATGCGAATATCCATCTTATGTTTTAATGTCATTTTTAAACTTTGGCTAGCATTTTTCAGGCATGTTAAGTATTAGGGGTTTTCTCCCCGCGACATAGCCTTAGATCTTTTTATTGTATTAGTATATCAAAAACTATATACATGTAAAATTTTCAAATTATGATGAAATAGATGTGTTATGTTGTACTAATATACCTCTCTTAGTGTTGTTTTCATCATCTGAAAAATTGTAAAATATTGACCAAAGACTAAAAAACGTTTTGTCCTCTTGTGATTATAGACGAATCATGGCACCTTGACAAACGAGACCGAACACCCTACCTAACAACACCAACCCAAACAACATGACTCCAGAATCCGTTCAAGCTATGATTGATCAAGCTCTTCTGCAAAACTCCACCAATGGAGACATAAGCCACAGTTCACACGGGGATAACCGAAGGAATTATGCAAACAACACCCCTTGTTTCTACGCTGATAGCTGACTCATGAAATGTCAAACCTTTGAACTTAATAGGAAATTAAGGCATTGTCGGTTAACCCGGTGGATGAATAGATGGAATCCGTTTTCCCAATATTTAGAGGTTTTGTCTATTGATAAATTAGGTTTAAGTTTGCCACCTTCACTCTTTAGGGGCTGCTTTGACTTGGTGGGAATGTCAAAAGAACCTTGAGGTCCTAAGCATATTCAATGACTTGGAAGAAGAACTCAAGAATAAAATGACGACAATATTGTCCGAGGGTGAAATCAAGAAACCTAGAAAATCGAGACTGTGGAACCTAAAGGTCAAAGGAAACGATGTTCCAACATACACTAAATGTTTCTAAGAGTTAACCCTAATATGTACCGAGTTTGTTGCTAATGAAACTAAGAAGGTTGACAAGTACACCAGTGGACTCCCTGATAACATTTATGGAAATGTGAAGTCTTCCAAACCCAAGACGTTAGATGGATAACTATTGAGTTGGCCAACAACTTTGATGGATCAAAAACTCTGTACCTATGCGGAAAGGCAGACTGACAACAAAAGGAAGGCTGATGATTCAACCAACACAACCATTGGCCTCAACAACAACCTTTCAAGAGACAATGTCGCGAAGGTCTACAATAGGGGTCGGTAAAAAGAACCCGAAAGTGGATTTTGCCCAAGTGCACCAAGTACCAATTTTCATCACAATGGTCCCGAGTACACAAGAAATGCCACAAATTGTCACAAGGTAGGTGCACATATGCCCGCACCAGCAGAGGTTCTCTGGCAACACTAATTTGCTAATGCCTCAAAAGGACAATAGGGCATTCCCAAGGGGAATGTTTTGTTTTAGAATGTGAGCTCCAAGACATTTATCAAGATAGATTGCCAAAATAAAAAGAATAAGGATGGGGGAAATGGGATATGCACAGGATGGTATACTCAGTTGGTAATTCAGAGAAAAAATGATGCATCAAGGAATCCAGGACTCTAAATGTCGTCACAGTACGTACCTCTTAAACAATCCGCTAAGCATTCATCTATTATGACACTAGTAGCCGATAGAAGAGTTTTATATCTACTAGCGTTTAGTTCCCTGATTGAAATGCCGCCAACTCCTAATATAAACATAGTTATGATGTGATTTAGCAGACGGGAAAATATCAGGGTTGACACTATAATACGGGTTGCACTTTAAAATTTCTTAAACCCACACAACCATTTCAACCTAGATCTAAGCCCGAGAAACTAGGTATTTCGACATTATAACGCATGGATTGGGTAAGAAAAGTATCACGCCGTGATCGTATGTGAAGAGAAACTTGTTCTAATTCCCTAAGGGGTGGAAACCTTGATTTTCATGGTGACAATAACAACGGCAGAGAATCTCGTTGAAACCATATATTTCATGTTTCAAAGGCTCAAGAAGTACAATGGCGAGAGATGTCAATCTTTTTGGAGCCCCAAAACAATAACCGCCAAGAAGGAGGAGGATAAGTCGGAAGGAAAGCAACTTAAGGACGTACCAATCGTTCGAGATTTTTCGGAAGTGTTTCCCGAGGACTTTCCGGGTCTTCCTCCAGCTCGACCAGTGGAATTCCAGATCGACTGATTCCAGACCGCGCCCGTAGCTCGAGCACCGTATCGATTGGCACCGTCTAAAATGAAGGAATTGTCAGAACAACTACAGGAGCTTTTCGACAAAAGCTTCATAAGACCTAGTTCCTCACCTTGGGGAGCCCCGGTCTTGTTTGTCAAAAAGAAGAATGGATCATTCAGGATGTGCATTGACTACCGGGAGTTAAATAAGCTATCAGTGAAGATCCCTTATCCACGTCCAGATGAATCGACGAGTTTTAATCGATCAACTCTAAGGATCCAGCATTATTCCAAAGATAGGATTTGAGGATCGGGTATCACCCAACTGAGAGTACGAGAACAAGATATTCCAAAGACGGCATTCCGAACTCGGTATGGACATTACAACTTTCAGGTTATGCCCTTCGGACTAACAAACGCACCTGCGGTATTCATGGACCTCATGAACCGAGTGTGCAAGCCCTACTTGGATAAGTTCGTAATCGTCTTCATTAATGATATACTTATTTATTCAAAGGACAAGACAGAGTACGAAAAACAACTTAAGGCAATTTTGGAATTGCTTAAGAAAGAGAAGTTGTATGCTAAGTTTTTAAAGTGTGAGTTTTAGATTCCGAAAGTACAATTTCTTAGTCACGTCATTGATAGCAGAGGCATTCATCTGGACCCAGCCAAGATAGAATCTATCAAGGATTGGGCATCTCTTAAGAAACCGATGGAGATCCGCCAATTTTTAGGTCTTGCTGGTTACTATCGAAGGTTTATTGAGGGATTTTTGAAGATTGCTAAATCAATGACGAAGCTTACTCAGAAGGGGATCAAGTTTGACTGGGGTGAAAAGGAAGATAATTCTTTTTCAGTTAATAAAGCAGAAGTTATGCAGTGCACCAATTCTGGCTTTACCTGAAGGGAGTAAAGATTTTGTGGTCTATTGTGATGCTTCACACAAGGGTTTAAGTGTTGTATTGATGCAGAGAGAGAAGGTGATTGCATATGCTTCTCGACAACTAAAAATTCATGAGAAGAACTACACCACTTATGATTTAGAACTTGGATTGGTGGTGTTTGCTCTAAAGATATAGAGACATTGTCTATATGGAACCAAATGCACCGTGTTCACCAACCATAAAAGTCTACAACATATTCTTGACCAAAAGGAGCTTAATATGAGCCAACGTCGTTGGCTAGAATTGCTAAGTGATTACGATTGTGACATCCGTTATCACCCCATTCGCTACACCCAGGAAAGGCAAACGTTAAGTAGGCCGATGCATTAAGCCATAAGGAACGGATTGAGCCATTGCGGTTTCGAGCCTTAGTTATGACTATTGGCTTGGATTTTCCCAAACAAATACTAGAAGCTCAGATCGAAGCCCTAAACCAGAGAACCTTGAGAATGAAGATGTAGGCGGTATGATTAGAAAGGACATACCCAAGGAAAAGATTGGAACACGTGCCAAGGTACCTTTATGAATAAACGAAAGCAGGAATAGGTTTAACCATTTGCAAAGGCGACTCAAGCATCCAGATTATACATGAATCCCACAAGTCAACTCTACAATCCATCCGATTCAAAAAGATGTACCAAGACAAAAGAAGCTATATTGGAGCCAAAATATGAAGGCTGACATAGCCGACACACTATGTTAGCAAGTGCTTGACATGGCAAAGGTCAAGGCCAACATCAAAGGCCATCGGACTATTAGTAAAACCCCAATACCCAGTGGAAGTTGGATAATATCACGATGGATTTTATCACCAAGCTTCCTAAGTCATCACATGGTTTTGACACCATCTGGGTAATTGTGGATCGACTTACAAAATCTGCTCACTTCTTGCCAATAAGTGAAAATGACCCATTAGACAAATTAGCAAGGTTGTACCTGAACAGGATAGTAGCAAGACACAAAATACCTGTTTCAATCATCTGTGATCATGATGGGAGGTTCACATCAAATTTCTAGAAATCATTTCCAGAAAGCTTAGGGTACATGAACTTAGTATGAGCACAGCGTATCAACCATAAACTGACGCAGAGCTGAAAGAACTATACAAACTTAGCGAGGACATTCTATGGTGCTTGCGAGATCGATTTTGGAAAAGTCTAGGTTAAGCATTTTCCATTAGCCGAGTTTTCGTATAACAATAGTTATCACGCTAGCATAAAGGCCGCACCTTATGAGGCACTCTATGGCCGAAAATGTCGATCACCTGTTGCTGGGCTGAAGTTGGAAAAGCTCAACTGACTGGTCTGGAAATGATCCAAGAAACAACAGAAAAGATTGTCCTGATCAAGCAGAGAATTCAAGCTGCTCAGGATTGACAAAAGAGCTACGTTGATTTGAAGTAAAAGACGATGGAGTTCGAAGTTGGGGATAGGGTTATGCTCAAGGTCTTACCTTGGAAAGGGGTTGTACTATTCGGTAAGTGGGGTAAGTTAAACCTGAGATATGTCAGACCTTTCAAGGTGTTAGCCAAGGTTGGAAAGGTTGCCTACAGGCTGGAACTTCTTCAAGAGTTGAGCAGGGTTCACCATACTTTCCATGTGTCTAATCTGAAGAAATGTTATGCTGACGAACCATTAGCCATGCCGTTGGAAGGAATTCACATTGATGATAAGCTCTAGTTTGTGGAAGAGCCCATTGAAATTATGGAATGGGAGATCAAACGATTAAAGCAAAGTTGGATACCATTGGTTAAGGTTCACTGGAACTCTAGGAGAGGTCCTAAGTTCACCTGGGAACATGAAGATTCGTTCAAACAGAAATACCCATAGCTTTTCACAAATCGGGCTTCGTCATCCACTACAAGGTCTTAAGCTTTGAAGACAAAGCTCTTTTAACGGGTGGAGACTGTAACATTTCTCAATTTTAGGTTATTTTACGACTCCTATTATTCTTCACTATTTATTTTGGTCTAATACGCGTTTACTTTTAATTTAACTTTTAAGCTAAATCGCATAGACTAGAACTAATCATTCAACGTAAATAATCACCAAATAAATTAAGGTTTACGTCAAACAAGTGTTATATAATTATTAAGAAGATAATTATTGACTTTGCGTGTTTTATTTTTATTGGTCACACGACTTCACTTAGACACTACTACGATCACACCAATCTAACAAAACTTACTAAGATCACCCCGATCTTACTATACTTCCTATGATCACCACGATCTAACAACTATACACACCATGATCACCATGATCTAACTATTACACAAATTTGGAATACATGGACTCGATCTATACATTGTGAATGTAAGACATGTCACGAATGCACTAACTAAACTACATTACTTCGTATCTTGATGATAACAAGAGTTCTTCTCTTGCACTTGGAGGAGTAAGCTTGAATCATTTGGAAACAAATGCTTATGATTACATGATCAAAGGTTTTTAGAATATGTGTGAGATGTATAAACTGATTTGGGACATAAAGAAAAGGTGCAAAAGGTTAGAAAATCAGTGGGGAATAGTCCAGTATTTATAGGAAAACTGGAGGAATCTTTTTGTCTGGGCGGTCCCCTTAAATAGGGGCCGGTCCCCTTAATAATTAAGGGGCATGCCCTTTATAATTAAGGGGGCCGCCCACCCCAGACGCTCCCTTTTTGTCTGGGGGAGGTGTTTTCTGTA
>BQNB010050150.1:0-41657 GCA_026074375.1 Tanacetum coccineum | reverse complement strand
TGTATACATTTAACTAATTTGTGATTGGTGAACATGATGTATCATGTTTGACTCAACTTGAGAGGATTCTAATCCATCTACTAACTATGCCTAGGGTTCCTTTTATAGACTAAGGAAACCCTAATGGGCTTTACAAAATGCGTATAAAGATCATGCATGTCCTTTCCTAAGATATCTCATGCATATCTCATAAACGGTACTAACTATTTTATACTAATGGTACTAACTATCTGATAAGTACTAACATTTTGTACTGTCAGTACAAATTACAACTAGCGGTACTAACTAATATAACTAATGGTACTAAGTCAGGAATGCATAATTCCCAACACATCTTAACACACCGACTAATTTTCCCAAATTAATTTTCAATCTTATGTCCATGGGAAGCCTCACAAGGGTATCTAGACATAGGAAAGCTGAACACGAATTGGCGACTTAATCGGGAAGATAGAAACTTACCGGTTCACTATTATCGTGTTGTCTACTTTGAGACGCTCCGATAATGAGAACGGCTAGTACAGCTATGAAACCCTATCAAGGAGATTATTCTGAATTCTACCTGATCATAGGCAGTATTTATACTGATCAACGAGGAACCGTGGTTATTACAACCGTATTCGACAAAGTGACAAAGACACTTTTGTCCATATATGTTGTTTATCACTAACCCATTCATGCAGATTTCCTGATGGTGGCATCAGTTAACCGATGACAAGTTGAAGTCAATGCCACATGCTCATACTCGACCGACATATGTAAAGACATCATGAAAGCTCAAGTACATGTTTCAAGACTTCCGCTACTCTGATACCGTACGTCTTTCTTGAAGTGACGAAGTATTAAAGTTAATGAATTTTAAGAAATTTCCACTACTATGATACCGCACGTCTTCCATGAAGTGACGAAGTGTTAAAGTTAAAGAATTTTAAGAAAGATGGTTACACAAGCTTTCAAAATCAAGAAAAGTATGAGCATGTCGGTCCAAAAGTCACAAGATAATAAGAAGGTAAAGATTACAAGATGGCGAAAAGAGATTATGCTTGGTTGATGATTCCAAGAAGCTCGAGATCATATACAAGTCAAGCTTAAAGGAACATGCTCAAGCTTAAAGTCAAAGATCACTACAACATATCATAAGTTAATGATCGAAGTTTAAGGACTACGAGCTCAAGACTGAAGACAAGCATAGTATGCTAGGATTAACCGTTTTTTGTAAAATGGAGTGACCTCTCTTAGGGGGTGTTATAACTAAAGAATCATAGATCCGGTGGTCGGGGAGACTCAAACCACAAGATAGCCATGTTTAGTGAGAGAGAGTAGAGAGAGAAACAAAAGTGTAAAATAAATGTGAAAGTAAAAAGAATACAAGAGTCTCAACCCCTCCATGGAAGCCTTGGAGGGGTATTTATAGCCCACACGAATGCTAAGTATACAAGAATGTCTATTCTAGTCCATGAGTGTGGTGCTATTATAAACTATGGTAATTCCGTAAATGTCATCACATAAAATGAAATCCTAACAATCTTCCCTCATGGGATGATATACAAAATTACTTACAATATTTTCCTAACAAGTACATATTGATTAAGAACAAGAACTTCCACGAAGCATTCAATGCTGATGATGTATTCTGTGGTTTTGACTTCAAGTCTGCACTCCAACATGAATCATCTTTGTAGTAACTTGCAGGAGAAATAATGTAATAGGCACGAACTAAGTAACCAATGCACTTTTGGTTAAGGAGAAGCTTCTGAATTAGCTTCCCCCTAATTCATGTCGCATATTATTTATTTAGAAACTTTTAAAGCTTCCCCCAAACTGGAAATCCTCTCTTAAGTAGTTTCAAAGATTTATTACAAGCTTAGAATAATTAAGTACACAACGGAATTAGTAGGATACCACATAAAATATTACTGCTTCTTTAAGAATAAGCTTAGTGATTAACCGTTCGGGGAGACATTAACTGGATCAGCAATGCATCTTCTCATGCTTGAATAATTCTTCTCACAACTCTTCCCTCTGGAAATTCAAATAATGCATACTAGCTTTCATAAGATATCTCTTCCCCCATGTGGTTGAAAACTATACCCAAACATCATAAGTTAAAGCGTTGATTTTCTTTGCGGTTATGACATTTTTCTTCCCGACATGGCCTAACAAAAAAGATTTTCAAGAAAGATAACTTGCACAAGCTTTCAAGAAAAAGAAAGGAAAAGACTCAAGGGTGTGTTCTCCTTCCCCTTGCTGGTTTTGATACCTCAGAATCAGCAAAACCTTGTACGCACATATACTTAAATACATATGTGAAGAATAAATTAGCTCAAATCTATCCCGTGAGAATCAACTGCTGATCAAATCTCTACTCATGAACTCTCTTTGACTATCTTTTTACCAACCGTTTTGTAGTCTATTTGAAGTGACCACTGATGGAGTAAATTGATATACCAAACTTGAAGCTAAAGTCGAATTCCTCGTTCTTGTGACTTAAGCTTGCACTAATGTTGGAAGAATAGTGTAGAGAAACTCAATACTTACCAAGAAAAGTATGAGACATTCATCACCCTTTGCGATTATCCACAACGTCTTCTGCGTGTGACACTGAGAACTACAACATATCTCCTTTAAGTGATAGTTATCAGGTCTTCAACCAACCACCCCGACTACTGGTAACTAGATAACCCAAGTCTTTATCCAAAATCTTAAGCCCGAGCAAGTTATCATTGAAAGTCATGCATCCAACCAACTATGAATGACTAAATCCCGACTTCAAGATAAAATAAGTACACGCCTTCGTAAAAGTCAACTTCAATCTCAAATAAGTGATACCCAATCGACTCTGTAGACACTTAGAAAAATTAATACCAAATCTAGCCATTAAAAATTAGTTCCATGATTCTTTATACAAATTGATCGCGGTTTCGTGACTAATCTTGTCACTTTGTCATTTTTAAACTTTAAATGTAACCACTTAATCAAGTGATAATAAAAATGATCTCAAAAGACGTAACAAAAGTTAATTCTCGAGTAAACTCATTTCAATTACACCTGAAAGTGAGAAAACCTGTCCTAAATTATTTCCATTTGTGTACCGGCCTAGACAAAAACTTCTGTAATATAACCTAATCAATTCACTGTCATTGGCTCACTTTATAATACAACCTAAAAACCAAATAGCATAGTAAGTTAAACCCATATTTTCGTGTAAACCAGAGATTTTAGGAGTAGCGCAAACTGGATCCAGCCCACAAAGATGTTACACTATTATCGCACAGGCCCAAAAAAATCAGATGAACAAGCAACCCATTTATAAAGCTATATATGGCACTCACCCTAATATTTCTCATAGTTTTACCTTAATCCTTATCATCCGCCTCTCTTTTGCAATAACACAAAAAACAAATCTTGTTACACAAGAACTTTTTACCTTATCCCTTCAAGTCGATTCATCACTCAAACCATACGAATACGTCTCAAACCCATTCAAAACGAACTATAATACAACCTGAGTATACTTGTTCTTCAACAAACAAATAGAAGAATCAACTCCATCATTTGGGTTTCGAACAAGGAAGATGTAAGCTTTAAGATCTTAAATGGTCTCAGGTAGGTTGTATATTTTTCGTGTTTGTGTGTCTTTTAATCGAAACAAATATGATTATAACCCAAGTCTTATAAATCAATCTTTAATTTTGAAAATTGAATGAGGGTTTATACTTCAGTCCAATCAAAGAGGAACAAAAACATACTTGTTTTGGTTCTTTTCTTTTATATTCGAATATAATTAATCTATGATGATATCTTGAATACTCTTGTTCTCGGGAACACATCAATTGAGTATTTGAAAGAGAAGTTGAGATCATTATTATCGTTGATTCTGTTTTGGGTCTTGTTGATGTTGAGATAGGATTAGTTTGGAGTTGAGGATGGTAATTCTGACGAATGGTTTAGGATTAGTGTTGTTAGATTTGTAATTGTGGGTTGTGGTTGATGTTGTTAATCTATTCTTGTTCATTTCGAGTCCTCCTTTTTCTTTGGCTTTACTCAACTCGGTAACTACCGAGTTGACTCAGTATGGTTTATGCATATTTCGCTAATACACACCATCTGAAACATATTTCGCTCCCAAACCAAGTTTTGGGCACAGAAACGTTTCAGATATGTGACATATTTTGCTTGGAATTGGACCTGAAACTGTAATACATATTTCGCTTCAGTTACATATTTCGCTTCAATTACATATTTTGCTTGATCTGATATAAAACAGACAGAGTAAGGTTTATGTAAATGTCAAATTTCGCTCGAAACACTACCTCTATTACATATTTCGCCTATTACATGTTTCGCTTGAAACATGAACATGTTTTACTGCCTTCAAGATAACATGTTTCGCTAGCTTCAAAATGAAGCCCAGAAATACAGTACGAAAATAACAGATAAGCACCAGAATAAGACCAGGAAAATGTATAACTTTGACCATGAACATGACAGATTCAAAGACATAACTTTTATCTTTTTGGACCATAAAAGACAAAAATTACACAAATCAAACAGTAGGACACAAACGTGACAAATTTAACAAAAAATGACAGATTAGAGAGACGAACCGGATCTAAAAACTTAAACCGACCCAAGATCATAACCGAGGCTCTTGATGCCAATTGTAATAACTAAAGAATCGTAGATCCGGTGGTCGGGGAGACTCAACCCACAAGATAGCCATGTTTAGTAAGAGAAAAAGTGTAAAATAAATGTGAAAGTGAAAAGAATACAAAAGTCTCAACCCCTCCACGGAAGCCTTGGAGGGGTATTTATAGCCCACACGAATGCTAAGTATACAAGAATGTCTATTCTAGTCCCTGCGTGTGGTGCTATTATAAACTATGGTAATTATGTAAATGTCGTCACATAAAATGAAATCCTAACAAGGGGAGATTGTTAGAAATACAAAAAGTATCGGTCACTTCTATAATATCGTAAGATAGGCTTGTAGTATAGTTTTTGGAACCTTGATAAGGTAGAAAGGCCCAAGGTCCATGACTAGCCCACTCTAGGGCCCATGGCCGGCCAAATAGATGTATTTTTACCCCTCTCCACACCTTAGAGAGGGTTGGTTGTTCGCTTTTACATTTCACTCTAATCTAATATTTTCTCTCTTCCTTTCTCTCTCTAAAAGTGTTCATCCCTTCCACTTTCTCTCTTTAGTTCTTTGTCATCTTTTATGAGATTAGATAACACATATATTCTACATATGGAAACTTATCTTACTTTTTCCAGATCTTAGAGTTGTGGTGACCTTATCAAACTTAATTACAGCCTTAGCCATTGTCAGAAATTATGTTCCTAAGATAAAAGGCCTCTTTTTGTCTTCCTTTATGTCTAAAATAACAAAGTCCACAAGGTACACAAAACCAGCAACATCAACTAATACGTCCTCTGCTATTCCTAAAGGGTAGATATACGAATGGCTAGCTAAGGAGAGTCTAATGTTTATCTTAGCTGGCCTTTCGTTGGTTAGTTTCATGTAGGTGGAGAGCGGTATGATGTTTACGTCAGATCCTTGGTCTGCTAGGGCGTTCATACATTTCAGGACTCCTAGGTTACAGGGTATTTCAAACTTTCCTCTAATGTCCTCCTTCCTGGTTATCTTTGTCTTGAGGATTGCTTCATAGATAGGCCCCTTAGGTGACAAAGTATAGGTCTTTCCTTTCATTTTTCCTACTCGGACCCCTGACAGGGAGTCATTCAACCTATGATTATCAACAAGTCCCTCGATTAGTTTTTCATTGATCTTATGCTTTAGGTAATATCCTAGAGGCTGAGAGCTAGGTGCCTCCACTACTTCTTCTTTCTTATCTCTCTTGATTGGCTTGTTTTTTATCCTATTCTCAGCTCTATTCTCTATATCGGCTTTGTTTACTAGCATCTCCATATCTGACTTGTTAGTTTTTTCAAGGCCGTCGCCGATTGTTACGTCATATTTGTCACTTTTTTCTTCCTCTCCTTTGGTGAGAGAGATAGAATTCACGTTTAGGGTGATGGGGGATTTAGCCTATTCTCTGATCAACCCTTTTTTAGGAGCCATGCTGGTTGTGAGTTCCCTAAGAAGCCTGAACATTTCAGCCATCCAATCATTGATCTCTTCTCATTGTTTGGAAATGGCATTCTCAAATCTTTCCATCCTTTCGGTGTGTGCTGCCATGTAGTCCCATACTCGAGCCTCGGAAGTGGTTCCTAAATCCTAGAGTTGAGGGTTTGGACAAGTACGTTCATGAAAAGTGAAATATTTCTGCTTTGTTGGCTCATTTTGGTTTCGTAGGTGAGGGTTTGAATAAATCGCGTCCACATATGCTTGAGGGGTGTGTGTTGAGCTTGGTCTAGGTGTTGGTCGTGGCCCTTTTAGCAAGAAATTAATCTGGTCTTCGAGCTTAAGGGGTCTTCGGTCATGTGTTTTTGAGGTGTTTGGAGGTATAGAGATAGCCTTGACCGGTTTGATGAAGTTCTTTGAGTCATTCCAGCCCTCATGGTCATAGAGGGCGAGGTTTTCAATGATTTCCCAAGATTCGTCGGTGCTCTTATTGCGGAGTTTGCCGCCTGCAACGTGGTCAATCTCGCACTTGAGATGAAAGGAGACATGATTATAAAAAAATTGAATTTAAAGCCAACGATCGATGCCATGATGAGGGACTTTTTGGAGTAAGTCCTTCAAACAATTCCATTCTTTTGAGAGAGATTTTCCTTGATGTTGTTGGAACATAAGGATATCCTTGCGGAGTTTTGTGATCCTTCCCGGTGGAAAGAATTGAGCAAGGAAATGAGTAGTAAGATCCTCCCATGTGGAGATGGATCCTGCTGGAATACGTTCAAGCCAATTGCTAGCTTGATCGAGAAGGGAAATTTGAAATAAACGTAGGCGCGTTCTATCCCTATTTGCACCATCAAGGTCCAGCGAGTCCACAAGTTTTAAGAAATCCTTGAGGTGTTGGTTTGGATCCTCGAACTGAAGTCCGTGGAATGAGCATACGTTTTGCACCAACCAGATGGTGTCAGATCGAAGAGGTACCACATTGTTCCCTTTGGGGAGTTCAATGGTGTTCCTGTAGCCTTTATGGCTAGGTTTAGAGTAATCTCCAAGAGTACGGATAGGATTCGCGTCTCCTATGATGGTTGACGAGAATGGATTACGAAACAAATAACACAAAGAAATGATAGACTATAAGGAAGCTAATATAATGGAAATAAAATCTCACTTGAAAGGATTCAAGCGAGTAGAACTAAGCTAAGTTCGGAACCTAACAATTCCTTACGCAGCAGCGCCAAAAATTTGATGTGCGATAGTCGTAGGACTTCTACACGAAGTTTTACAACTCCATAGGCAGTGTACCTAATTGTTGCAGTGTAGTATAGGCAAGACTCGGGGGTTGTTGTCGTTCTCTAAGGGAATAGATTGGGAAGGCTCGAACAGGGCTTAGTCGAGATCTATGGAATTGAAAGGAGATTATTTTTGTATTTTTTTATATTTTATAAAAAGCAGTAAATCAATGGTTTGAGAGGTTGGTTTGTTTCACTAATTAATAAACTAATTATAATCTAAACTACTCTTGATAACTTTATGATAAAATAATGTATTTACTTAATCATGCATTACTCATTAGATTGCTTCTCCTAATCCTGTTGCCTTGTCACACTCGTGATGATTTGTGTAAGTATTTCCTAAGTCATGAACGAATTACACGAACCTGCCGTCTATTTAATATTCCGTTAAGGAAACGCACAAGTAAGGTAGTATGAAGACTATTACAAGGCCCCTAAGAGTATATTAAATGCAATTGAAATATCTTAAGAGGGATCAACCATATTAGGGGTAATGTAGTTTGAATACTGTTACCGATGGTATCCTTTCTACACACTAATTTAATATCTTATGGCAAGTTTTCTAAAGCCTAACGCGCACATTCATCACAAGAAGCAATAGTAAAAGGATCTAAAATCCAACTTTCATGCAATCATAAGCAAATACAAATGAGGGTTTAGCTTAACATGTTATAAAGGAAGCAAGAGCATAGATCAATCAAACAACAGAGAGACATATTGAATGATTAAAGATAAATAACTGATGTGTCATTGTATGGTTGTAATTTTATGATTTCAAGTTTTAAATTTATATTTTGCTGACTTAACCAAAAACAACACTTTAACGGGCAGTGTACCCGATCGATGGTAGTTTCGTGGTAAGTAGGGTGTCGATCACTAAGAGTGAGAAACTGTTATCCCACTAAATTTAATCAATTACACAACAATAATCTTTACCAATATGCTAGAAAATAAGAAGAAAACTTAGAGAGAGAAAGTAGAGAGAGAAAACAAGAAAGGAATGTTAGATTAGAGAGTTGGTGGATTACAAGTGAATGAAAATGTAACCAACACCCTTCACCAAGTGTGGTGAAGGGATATTTATACCCATGCCTTGCTATCTTGGCACTTGGGCTTTCTAAACGGGTCAGGCTTGGTTTAACTTGGGCTTTGAGCCCGAAACACGGACAATATTAGATTACAATCCAAGCCCGTTGAACCCGACTAGCCTATTACAATACAAGACCTAGTTTGACTTTCTAAGACCGATAACATTCTTGTTTGACTTAATATAATTAAGGCTAACAATCTCCCCCAATGTTGAGGTCTCTTTCTTCAAACTCCTCTGTACCACCGATGACATTGAAGATATGACGTTTGACGTTTATGCTTTGCCTTGTTATGGTCTTGTCTTGTTTGTAATGGCTTTGTTCATCCATGCTTTGTGATCTTGATTTTGAGCCTTTATCTTTTGACTTTGAATTCTTGAGATCGTTATCTTGCATCATCTCCTTGACTTGAATCATCTTGATTTGACTTCCTTGATCAACTTGTGCTCTTGACCAACATGCTCATACTTGTTACATTCTTGTTTGACATATGTGATTATAAGTCTAACAATCTCCCCAATTGATGATTCTTTATTTGACTTTGAGGCTCTTTGATGGTGGGGAAGATTAGAATCAACTATCTTGACGTTGAATGATTGACTTTGAAAGTTTGCGTCGTCTTATCCTGAAATAAAACAGTTAGCAATAAAAGATGAATATGGCTTTGTCATTCATCTTGAGTTCGGTTGCATTAACCTCCGGTTTCCCGTTTTATAGTATAAATACTATACCTGTGATCAGGTAGATTCAAAGAATCTCCTTGACAGGGTTTCCAGCTCAAACGATAGGATCGTTACAACAGATGTATTAGATTCACCATGCTTGCTAGTTCTCATTACCGGAACGTCTCAAAGCAGACAACACGGTAAGAGTGAATCAGATAGTTATTACTTTTTTACTTCATAGATTTATTATTTTTCCACCAACCTAATTTTTTTCCTTTGGTTTTTTATCTTTCTGATTAAGTCGTCAATTCATTTACTGGACCAAAATTGATATCCAGTTATCACAAGCTTGATTCATATAGAATCTTGCAAGTCACCTACCAAGAGCTTGTTTGATGTTGGCTCAAGCAGGATTTCCATCTTCACTGTGAATACTTACGTATCACTCGGATGTTCTGGCAAGATCTCAAGGATAAATGCATAAGACTCTTTGTTACAACTTGTGACTTTATGGTGTTAAAAGTGTATTTTGACATTGTGAACCTAATGAGATTTATATATTTGATCTCTTTTGGCTCTAGACTCGATTTGTGCACTTTGGTTTTTGGGCTTTTTAGTAATTCGGAGGTGGAGCAGGGATTGCCACCTATTCAATATCATCAATCTCAGGGTTGAGGATGTCAATTAGAAGAAAACGGGGTGTATCTCTGTGACAATTGAGACAAGTTTCTTTTGAGGAGAAAACTCGAATGCTAGGCAAGGGTGTGGTGCATCACTGGGTCCTTGATGAGTCTTTAATCTCAAACATTCATCTTTTTTTTTGTGATTTTGATAGATTATGTATTGACCCGGTCTGGGTTGTGCATTGCATCACTGGGTCCATGACGACTTTCTTCAATATCAACAATCATCATTGTGATTTTTATAGATTATGTTTTGACCCGGTTTTTGCCTAAGTTGTTTGGAGGGCTTCTTTCTTTTCACCCTTTATCCATACATTTCTTTTTTATTCTTCAACCCCTTCAATGCTTACCAAGACGTCATTACTAACACCTTGTTGTGATTGTTCCAGTGTTAGCTCAATCTTAGTCGGCATTTTTCTCTTATACACATTCTTCTCCATTTATACATAAGGACTGTTATTTCTAACTATGGATTGTCCTTTGGGTAGATCCCTCCGGTTCTGGTTGGATCATAGGACTCATTCCTAACCTAACCACCTTATGACTTCAAAATCGTCGTGAAATTAATAGGTTGTTGGGTATGAGATCGAACCATAAAACCATTTTCTAACATTGTTATTTTCAAATACTCCCCCAACACATGTGCTTCGAGATTCAAAATTGTTTAGAACATGAAGGAAAGAGTTGCACTTAGAGTCTTAAAGATCACATTCGTCTATAACATATTTTAATCACATTTTTTCCCCTTATTTTAAATAATAAAACACTTAGTATTTGAAATACCAATTGATTAAAATTTGACATGAAAAATTCCATGGGGAGAAAAATTATACCACGATATTGCATGAATTTATTTTTCAGATTGCTCCCCTTCAACAGTATATGTGGGATACCAATATTTATTAAAACTTAACATTGAAATGAAAAATTAATATGATACCACAAACTGTTGAAGACGGAGTGAGATGCCTTAGTGAACAATGTATATTATTAATTGACATTAAGTTTCCACATTTTAATTTCACAAAATGTGTTTGGATACATAAAATTGACATTTATGAGATGTACCCAACACATTAAAAGGCTTTGTTTTAAAAAGCTCCCCCTCAGAAATTGATTCACATAAAATGACATTCTACGTACTACAATTCTTTGAAGATTATTCGAGGAAGGGAGTGTTGAACACACAATTTTAACAAATTCCACTTTTTATGGAAAAAATACCACAAATTATATTAAAGACAATTTTGACATTGAAAGTTCTTTTTGAAAAATTGTGTTCAACGATTTTAAAAACATGATAGAAGACTTCTCTTCTATTTTAGAGTAAGCGCACTGAAGCGTACACTTCCCTATTACATTCGGGACCGAGTTATGCACTGAAATGTACATAAGTCATTGAGAAAAATTTAGAAATGACATGTTTTGAAAGCATTTGAAACTCTCGCTCGAACTTCATTTACACGCCCGTGTCGATGTTAATCAACATTTCTAGGTACGTAAATGTTATCGATTCCAAGAGACATGTCGAGAAGATTCTTTTTGGTATTTTTGAAATTTTTCTGATTTTATATTTTGTTTTTCTAGGTTTTATATTTTTCTATTTTCTTTTTCAAAATTTTTTATAAATCAAAAATAAAGAGAGAATAAAAATATTTACAAATTGATGTTTGATGGATCAAGCAGATTCAATTGCCAGAACCTCCAGTTCATCTGGAGTCAAACATCTCATACCGAGTCGTCTGACAAGATACTTAAACCTATCTTCCGATAAAGCTTTAGTAAACAAGTCAGCTAACTGGTATTCAGTTCCGACAAAGAATAATTCAACAATACCCTTTTCAACCTGTTCCTTTATGAAGTGATATCTGACATCGATGTGCTTGGTACGGGAATGCTGGACTGGATTGCACGAGATGGCTATGGCTGCCTTTGAGTCACAATACATAGGTATTTTATCAAAGTGGAAGCCATAATCTGTGAGCTGAGTTCTCAACCATAGAACTTGTGCGCAGCACGCAGATAAAGACACATACTCGGCTTCTGCTGAAGACATTGAAGTGCAGTCCTGCTTTTTGGATGACCAGCTGACTAACTTATCACCACCTAGAAATTGTATGCCACCAGATGTGCTCTTACGTGAATCGAGACAGCCCGCGAGTGATCGAAGACAGACGCGCGCGATCCGAATCTAAAAACGGTCGTTAGTATCAAAAACTGGTGTCCTTCGATACCAAAGACCCATGTTAATGGAGTCTTTATAGGTACCAGAAAGATTCCTTTAACCGTAAGAGATTGTTTTCCTTAGTGGGTTTCGCTTGAATAGCGAGCACATTAACATGTTTATCATGTACAATACCTGGTCTACTTGCTGTAGGTACATGAGTGCTCCGACCTACTATACGATATTTCATTTTTTGGTCGAACCGAGGTACCACTTAATCAGTCATCAAGGTAGTTTTGTAGCCATTGGTGTACCAATGCTATCACATGAGGTCATACCAGCTTTTTAAGTATCTCTTGCAGCATACTAGCTTGGTTAAAAGATACCAACAAGATTGTGGACTGAAATTCTAAAAAGAATTTCAGCTCCCCCCTCATAGACATAACACACTTGATGTCATTAGTTTTTCCAAACATTTTGAAAGTTTTGGGTTCGTAGAACCAAAAATTATGTCATCAACGTAAATTTGCACAAGCAATATGTCTTCCCCATGTTTAGTTATGAACAGATTGGATCAATGGGGGCTCGAACCTTTTGAAGAATCCTTTAGATACAGGAAGTTTGGAGCGTTCATCATACCACGCTCTGGTGCTTGTTTGAGACATATAATGCGTTTCGTGAGACGGAAAACTTTGTCAGGAAATATGGTCAACAAATCCATCTGGTTGGGTTTCGTACACTTCTTCCCTTCATAGGTCCGAAAGAAATTTTGTTTTAACGTCCATTTTGGTCCACTATACAATGATATTGTGTGCAGGCATAACGCAATGAACAACCGTACAGCTTCCAACCGAGCAACGGTGCATAATGACTCTCGAAATCAATTCCTTCCCTTTGAGCATATCCTTAGCCCACAAGACAAGATTTGTTTACGAATGACATATTTTCCTCATCACGTTTGTTTTCCCGAGCACTTTAAAGTTAATGCCATTTTTGCAAAGTGGTCCTGACGACTAATTCCCATACATCATCATCAACTGAGAAGTTCTTCCTGCATGAGATTCAATCCATGCAAGAAATCAGCCATAGCTTCCTTTGAGTTCTTTGGTTTCTTTGACTCACGGTGAGTGCAACCTACACAATCTCCCATGTTTTTCTAGCTGACGTCTTATTTAAACTGATTGAGAAGGATTTCTAATGATTGTTCTAATGGATGATCTTTTGTCCAACGTTGTGGTAGAAAGGATGTGTATAGAAGTAATGCATGTTTGACGAATCAAAACATGACTAGACAATGTCTCCCCTTGTTTCTTGAACCGGTGTAAACTGACGATTTGATAAATTCATCGTCGTCAAATTGTGCATTTTCTTATTGGTTTTCTGCTGAGTAAGTTCTCAAGTGCGTGACAGTTGATACTTGAGTATGGAAGTTGATTGTTGAATGAATGATCAATGAGGTGGATCTGCAACATCGGTTGATGTAAGAAGTGTGAGTTGTGTTATGCTGTTGATGTTTATCGGGATTATCACAGCATGTACAGCGAAGACTTTTGACACAACAGGAGAATTTCCATTGAGTAAGTTCACTGAACATCGGACATAGTAGCAATATCCACTCTTTAACGTTGTTACTGTCTCAGCAACTTGAGGAACATTTTCTTGACTTTGTGGACTGGGACTTAAACTGTCTTGTCCAAGTATCGTTGTCGAACATTGTGAATCGGGGTCAAAACTGACGTGATCTGACGCCATCTAAGGCAATTCGTCAAAGTTAACATGAATTGTTTCAACGATTATTCTTGTTCTCTTATTAAATACCCTATAAGCCTTTGACTGAGTAGAATACCCAACAAAAATACATGCATCACCTTTTTCCTTCATTTTATCAGATTTTTCAAACCATCTCTGACGATGTAGCAAAGAGAACCACAAGATGTGAATCGGAAAAAAAAAAACTTGACTGACGTTTCCGGCAATGAGTTATGATGGTAGAGGTGTTTTCTCATGTCGAGGAATTACAATGAAAACATTTTGAGTAAAACAGGTTGTTGCAAATTGCTCCCCAGAAGAATAAAGGAAATATTAGCGTCGGTTTGCATTGTTCGAGCAGCCGCAAACAAGAGTAGGTTCGTCTTTCGACAACGCCATTATTTTGTTCAGGTGTCGAGCATTGACGTTTCGTTCTTATCCCTCTTTTTGCAAAGTTATGCATGAAGAGTTTATTAAGAATTTTGTGCCCTTTGTCATTTGAAACGTTGTAACTTAGCATGAATCCTCTTTGGACAAGTGTTAGGAAATCAATGAGAGACTCCATGTGGTTTCGTCGTTGCACCTCAAGAAGTGAGTCCAATATATCGGAGGAGTTACAACAATTACGAAACATATTTCTTTCCATTAAGTGCCGTTCTACCCGCATTGGACCACATAAGTCCCATCATGTGGTAGAAGTTGTAAACCGTCTTTTTTAGCTCGGTAGTCTTAGTGTGAAAAGACTTTCTTTTTGCTTCCCTAAACTCACAAAATGATCACAGATTATCTTTGACGATTTTCACTTGGAAGCCATTCACAATATTATTCTTCAAAAGCAAGTTTATGGTGTCGAAGTTTAAATAAGATAGACGACGATGCCATAACCATGCTTGAGACGATTTTGCTTTAGCCATTAAGCAAATTGGATTGGGAGATGTTGAGTCTTGCAGAGTAATGGAATACAAATCTGTGCTACGAGAACCTGTGAGAAGATCATTTCCTTCAAATCAACGGGATAGAAACATGTAACTATTTCCGAAAAGAAACGTGCCAAATCCGCTTCACAGAATTGACCAACCCAGAATAATTGTGATTAAGAGAGCCCCTTCGACGTAATAAACCCGTTTGATGGTAATAGTTCCTTGAACCAGATCTCCATAGCCAAGAATTGGTGCAATTTGATCATTTCCAAACTTCACCGTTCCTAGAAATTTCTCCACAAAATTAGTTAGAAGTTTGAGATTTCTGGTCATGTGCTTTGAGCACCTAGAGTCAACGATGAATAAAATGATCTCTACGAGCTCAAACGAATAGAAGACAATGGAGTATGGACACAGTGAGCACACCTAGGAGTCTTATGTTTTTCTAAAATATTAGCAGTTCTAGATGCATTCCTAAGGCATACTAATGTTTGGGTAACATTTCCTGTTTGAACTAGTTTCCAATATATCCGGGTGTTATACTTGGGATACCACCAACTGCATGTCTTACAACTTCCTCATATAACTTCCTAATATGTTTTTCTAGTTTCTTGATATGAAGTCTGTTCAACGGTTTTTCCTTACAGGATGTTGCCAACAAATTGGTCACATTCTGCTTGGGGTTCTCTAGTACTTAATAGGCCACATGCCATTGATTGTCTATCCCTAGAATTCACGCCCTTGATATAATGTTGTACACACAAATATATGATTGTCATTCAGCACACATTTTCCACAAATAACACAGACAAAGTTAATCATTCAGGTCTTAGGCCATTCAAACTGTCATTACACGCATAACAGACGTTTTTTATTTATTAGAAAACTTAAAATGCCACAGTGGTCCTATCTACATTTGCTTCTCCCTTGACTATTGTTTAGGCATGACTCTATCTTCCAGTTGATTGCTCTTAAGCGTGTGGTATGCCTAACATTAGTAGTAGAGAAGACTCCTGTAGAGAAAATACGCATTTGTTAGGTTTCCTAATGTCTATTGCCAATTACTGAGTTTTCAGTTTTGATTAGCGTTGTGTGCACTTTATACATTTCTGGATGCAAGATCACAATTTGTGTTCTTGATAATTGGCAATATATTCTGAGGCAGAAATCAGTGCAGTGACTTGGTTTTGAAAATCATTGACACATTCAGGGTGTAACTGGCTTGACTTGAGAAAATCGTTCTTTGCGAGAGAATCTGAAAAAATAGCTGGTTTTACCTAAAATGAATTGTCTTTGACTTTTAAAAGCATTCGGTTTGTCGAATAACCGATGAATTTTTCAACTTAGTTTCCAACAGATTTTCCTTTCATCTTTTCTATGAGTTTTCTTTAACTCACGTATTGCATATTCCCATTTCGTGTAATTGAGCTTCAATCTTGAATTTCAAATACTACTCTACGTTCTTTCTGAATACGTTTGACTGATTTTCTTTGAAAGATTGTCCATTTTTTAAATCTTTTCCTTTACACTGTTGTAAATCAAGTTCAAGATAATCTCATGTTTTTGAAGTGCTATCATAACTCTTTGACATTGTCCTACTTTTTTGAAAGCTCTTTTCAAGATGTTCACATTTTTCCCAGGTTTCACGTAACACATTGCAAATTAGTAAATTCATCCAGATCAGTGTACACCCCAAGTATTGCATTCATGTGATCACATAGTAATATTCCTTTGAAAGTCGGTATCGATTTCATTCAAAAACTGTGTTTTTTGAGTTCCATTTGAGATTTGAGAGAGTCTACTTCATTTCAAGAGAATTAAAGTATCTCTAAATCGCAACCATTTCCTCGTTCAACACAATGTGAATTTTTCTAAGTCCGCATTGAGTCTGCTATTTGGGGCAAAGATTTCTTCCTATTGTGTTTTGAATGAAGAATCGAGTTACCGCAATATTTCTTTTGGCGATTGTTGTTTTGCAACGTTTCACTCGTCAAAAATTGTGTCAACACTCCTTTTTAATCATGAAAAGTTCTTAGAGTTTTTTTTTTTTCTTTTACACTTTTGATCCCAAGGAATAGATTCATCCATTCGTTTTTCAAACAAAGTTGTTTGTTTACGAAAAGTCTCTTTGGAAAATTCCTTATTAAAAGATGTATGACTCATCTTTGGCGTTTTTGGAAAATAGTGTTGTTCAGCCGACTTTTCCCGTTGTGGAACGAACAAATCATAAAGATTATTCAACTGATCATAATCAAACGGTTTGATTAAATTGCTTAATTTTGATCGACGTTCTTTGTCAAGACGAATCGTTTTGTCAGAATCAGGGGCTAACATTAACGCAAGATTATCATTATAGCAACCTATATCATACAAACGAGGATTCGCTCTTTGAGCTTTCTTGAGGAACTCAGGTTTTGCAAAACTCGTTTTACAATTACGATTAAGCATATTCATTGTTTGAACAGATTGGCCGGTTTTATATACAATATCATTCAAAACCTTGACTTTGTTTTCTAAAGCAATGACTTTATCAAGTTCTTTATCTTCACGAGTTTTGTAAAGCTTAATCTGAGCCTCTTTTGCTTGTGACATTATGGAGATGGTTTCTTGATGTGCACAAAGCTCCTTTTTCATATCCAAAATCGTTTGATTTAAATCATTTATTTTTTGAGTATATGCATTAGATGATTTTTCAAAATCGATTTTGTATGACATTAAATCCCTTTTAGCTTTTGCACAATCAATTTCCACCTTTGACGCATAATTCACATCATTATACTTATCAAGTTCCGCTTGGAACTTCTTAAGGTCTTTAAACATCAACTGATTAGTCTTGGACAGTTCATTGTTTGCTTCTTTGAAATGGTTATTTGATGATTCTAAACTTTTATTCTCAAATCCAGTGGCTGGATCTAATTTAGATGGTGAATTTATAATAAAATTTGATGAAGTTTTTAGAGAGAGAATTCATAATAAAATTTGATGCAGTAGGATGCACATCCAATAAGCTCGACTAGGAAAAGGAATAGTCACTTGAATAAGCTCGACCATTGCTTTTTTAATCCATTCCTTAAGTGTTTCAGCTTCTTCAGTAGTAGTGATTGACTTGACATGATCTCTTGGGTTTGTTTCGATTAAAGTAGGAAGACTTCCAGATCCCTTTTCTTGAAGTACCTTGCTCATTTTCTCTATTTGAATCTCTAATGCTTTGATTAAAGCTCCTTGATTTTTGATTGTAGCATCCGTTGAAGCTCGAATTTCCTTAATCAAAGAAAAGTGTTCATTATGTGTTTTCGCAGATTCAGCCATGAATTTGTTCAATATATTCTTCACAATCATTTTGTCTTATTTTCTTTGATATGATGTATTTCCATTTATTTGTTGGTTAAAATCCCAGAGTTAGCTGCTCTATATCTTCCTGCAGAATGGTACTCCAAACTGAGAATAGTATGTCTCTTCAAGTGTCTTTTCTTACTCCTTCAATGGACAATCCTTAGTGTAATGTGGTCCATTGCATAATTCACAACCTACTTGAGCAGCATACACTCTTTTATTCACTTTCTTAATTTCCCTGACAAGATTGTTCAGTTGAGCTTGAATAGCAGCTAATCCATCAGAAGTATTACTACTTTTACTTCTAGTAGATGTTTCATCTTGCCATTTTTAAGAATAATCAGCCATTTCTTGGATAACTTTCTTAGCATTAGTTGCACTCATTTTTGGCACACCTCCCTTAGAATCAAGAATCTATCTAGTGGGCACATCCAGTCCTTTGTAAAACAAAATCACTTCATGCATACTGGTTAAGTAATGTTGAGGACATCTCAATAAAAGTTTCTTGAATCGTTCCCAAGCCTGGTAAAGAGTTTCATCCAGATCTTGCTAAAAATTATTGATTTCCTCCATCTTTTTAGCACGAGAAGGTGGACATTATTTGCTCAAAAACTTTCCCTTAAGAATTTTCCAAGTAGTAATTGATCCAGCAGGTTTATTCCTTATACCATGCTACCCTGCCTGTTCAGTAGTTTGATAGGGGAAACACGACATAAGTTGATCCTGAGTCACATTTGGTGTAGTAAATAAATCAACTATCTCAAGAACTCTTTCAATGTGCTCATTTGCATCCTTATTTTCTGATCCACTGAAAGTATGTTCACGCAACTCCTTTATAAATTGATCTTTCAATTCAAATCTAGTATCCTTATCAAATTTTGGTCTAGCAACGCCTTGAGACCATAATCTCTGGGTTCTCATCATTTACTCTCTATAGTTGGTTTCTGTCATTGTTTTTGTGTTTTCTTCTTCAAACTGACTTTCGTGATAAAAAAATAACTCAAATTCTGGTGAACTCAAATGATCAAAACTAGTTGTCTTGTAAAGCTTTCTCAACGAATGTAACACTTGCTTAGGTTCGTCGTAAGGTTCAACGAGCTCTTTGATTGAATTCCTAGTCATGCACTACCTGAAAACAAGGGTTAAGTATCAGTAGGACAAGTTCGGAAAAAAAAGATAAGAAAACTAAACACGAAAACAGAATACGAAAAATTAAAACTGTTGTCGTATCCGACGATTGATGCGCCGTATTCAATAAACTAAATACGTCGTATTGATGTTTGATGTCGAATACACTGTATTGATTTTGAAAAGTGGATACGTCGTTGATTGTGTCGTTGTGTGGTGTTAATTTTATGATTTCAAGTTTTAAATTTATATTTTGCCGACTTAACCAAAAACAACACTTTAACGGGCAGTGTACCCGGTCGGTGGTAGATTCGTGGTAAGTAGGGTGTCGATCACTAAGAGCGAGAAACACTTTCAATTTATTAATACTTTGGTTTTTCTAATCTAAGTTAGTCTAATCTATGCTAAACCTATGCTAAACCTATGTTAATCCTAAATCTAATGGATAAGGGGGGTTTTCAGCCTGAGAGACTGGCACGGGTTTTGTGGTGACTAAAATCAACTTAAGACACTAAAACATACGCAAGCAAATTAACAGAAGATAAAAGAGCGGTCTAGCCAAATATAAGAAAACTGTATTAACCATTATTAATCCAATCAGAATGTTGGTTTGTTTATTTAGTGCAATGATTACTTATCTCGAGGCGGCATATCATTCTTAAGATTAAGGCGGTACTTCTTCCTTAAACCTAGACACGTAGAATTCTGTCACAATTAAACGCATCCGCATAAAGCATCCTTATTTGCTGATTATAATCTATCTTAGGGATTAAAGCAATGGTGATCTTGTTAAACCCTAGCTCATAGAGACTTTACCCACTTACTGCTTAATGGCAATTCATACACTAGTAGTCCACTAACCAAGTCTTTACCAATTAATTGAGAACGTACTCGTTGATCCTAAGGTCACCTGTTGGTCCAACTAAGCTCACAATCTAAGGGCAAAGATAGGTCGTTATTTGTGATCCTATTGGTCTAGATGTATAAATCACTATATGGAGAGCTATCCCGGCATCTAGATTACTTGGTCCGTATCACTAGATCCAGTTGAATGATAGGTCGCATACAAAAGCACGTAAACAAGTATAAACTGATAAACATAAACAAGCAATCAATGATAAATTAAGCAATCGAGATAAACAAACCAAACATTCAGATCTTCATAATAATGGCTAATACCCGAAGGTATTAGCCTTCAAACGTCATAATCAATACAAGAGTAATAATTTAGCCAAGGTAAACTAACTGAGTTAACGAATGATACCAAAAACTAAACGATTACAAGAGTATAGGAGATTACAAGTTGTTTCCTATGGAATTAATTACGTTGCAAGACCTTTTATGCTCTTCTTTTACTCTGAAAATCGACTTTTATGGTTTAGGTATTGAAAATATGATTTTGCACACTTAAAACTCATTTTTGAGTTTTCTATATATAAGGTCTGGAAAAAGGTCAATACGGTGTATCGAAAGGCTTCGATACGACGTATTGGGGGTTTCTTAGAGTAGGGACCACGTTCGATATCTTCCAGAATATTTTATTTCTATAGCTTGAATACGGCGTATTGGTCTTCCCTGGATACGATGTATTGATCTTGTTTTTTTCATGGTCTTTTGTAAAGTGCATGCACATATACGCCGTATCTTGCTTGATGGATACGGTGTATTGGTTGTTAGAACAGTAATCCTCAAATGTCTTTGTTTAAGCTCTAGAATGCGTGCCTTTTTGCTAATCTTCACCAAGTACTCCATAATTACTGCAATTCTCAAATACAAACGATTAAGTAACAATTCTTTGCAATAATTATATAAAATGGATTATTTTCATGAGAAAAATGATGCTATAAAAGTGACGCTATTTGATGTCATCAAATATCCCCCCACTTGAATCCTACTTGTCCTCAAGTATTCTTTAGAAGTTTATGAAAATGTATCCCTAAAGATTTTTCCATTTAAGCATTTATTTGATCTATTACAAGTACATAACCAAACACCTCACGAAATAGGAAGATGAAAACACTCAAGTCACTCAACTAATCTATGTGGTCACATGTAACTAATTCGCTCAATTGCTCGGTCGTGACGAGTATTCTATCATAGGCTTGGCAAGGATACACATATCCACCACTAGAGCTAAGGAGTAACAAGTTTATAAAGTTAAAATAGGTTTTTATTATAAGGCTTAGGGTTGATCATTCTATAATATTTCACCAAAAGTACCACACCAATAAGGCAGCTGAAGCACACATACATGGCCGTAACGACGGAATAAACATGTGTGTTCGATCACATCCTCATTCGAGTTTAACCAAGTGTTAGGATGAAGAATGATATAGGGTAGGGATCTTCTAACTTTTACTAATAGTAGTAATCCAACAAGGCAGCTGAATCATGCATACATGGCCGTAACGACGGAATAGACATGCATGTTCGATCACATCCTCATTCGCGTAAAACCCATGGTTAATGATTAGGAAAGGGAAATAAATTGTTGTTAAATAAAAATTACGAAACAAATAGATTAAGTCTAAGATACAAGTTGCTAGACACTTTTTCTCGACTGTTACCATGAAAAAGACACAATTATTTACACACGTCTTGATCATAGATCAAAAACAACAACCTGAGTAGGCATTCCCGTAACGGTCAACTTCCCAATCATCCCCTACTTTACATACTCTTACAAGGCAAGTGGCGATATCTACCACTTTATACAAAACATTGCATCGTTGACTTATAGACGTCTCAATGAATAATCAACCCTTCGTATAATTCCTTCTGTCAAAGCTTTTGCGAAACGATTATCTCCAAACTTTCCTCCTCTTTTTTTTGCGATTTTTCAAATTTTTTTGTTTTTTTTCATATACTAACTACGAAAATCGGTGTAATTTCACCATCTTCACGAGCATAATAACTCTGAATAATTCCTTCGACAATTCTTCATTCTTCGGACGTACCAATAATTGTGTTGGTAGTAAAAATACATGAGTTTTGCCTACTTTATACATTCCCATTTGCATTGTGCAAATTTCTTCCCAACCAAAGATAGAAAATTGACACAAGACTCAGGATATACATACTTTACACTTTAAGCAACTAGCAACTAATAAATAGACTTAATCTAAGAAGGAAGGCTAAGGTGTAATGAAACAAACAGTTGGTGTTATTCCTAAAGGATTGGCTCTATTGGTTTTTCTAGGGGTATCTTACTCTTAAGATGAGAGTAAACAAAGGGTTTATACGGGATTTAACTAACCAGTGTAGTTAGTTAATAAACAAGTAGAAATTTACCAATTTAAACAAGTTACTCCATCTAAATCCATAGTACTCATTATTGTAGTCTCGAATAGATATACCAAGCCAAGTTCTAAAGTCTACAACATCACTGACACACTCATATTTTGTGAAATTTGGGTAAATATTTAGAAATGGATAAGGTTAAATCCTTACAATATCTAATAAGGGTTATTGTATCCAGGTTATGTAATAAGTAATTTCATAAAAGTATGCTTGACAAAATTTTATATTTTAAATTTAAGCATTTTATGTGAAAAATAAGACAAGTATAGATTCTAATTCCCATCCCCCTACTTGAATTATACAACGTTCTCGTTGTATAGATAAAACATTAAAATGAGAATTAAAAGAATTAGAATGAGAAACTCCCCTGATATTTTGCTTGGTAGATTCTCCAAGTTGAGTTTATGAGCAGGGATGTGTGTTGAACAGCTGTCTTGAGATTTCAAGACTCCAACACCTCTAGATTTCTAGATTATAGATACTTCACCAACATCGTCGATTTCTTTGCAGTGAGGTCTTGTGCAAAGTATAGGAAAAACATGCAAAATCATAACTTGGGTATCTACGGTTAATTAAATAAGGTAAATAAATTGTATAGGAAACCAAAACGCCGTATCCATAAACTAGAATACGTCATATTGAGAAATCTATAAAAAGTATCTAAATACGGGTCAGTCTGTTAAATACGCCATATCATGTACATGAATACGTCATATTGACATAACAGACAATAATGTTTGAAGTGCATAAAAATTAAGGATTGATAACGTACATACATTCAATACGCCGTATGGTATGGAGCGGATACGCCGTATTGATGTCTGGGAAGACAGACTCGATAAAAATAAATAACAATCCGGGTTGTATCCCGGGAAGCACTTTTCTTTCAGCTAGTCTTTAAGTTAGACTTTTTCCATCCAGCTTTCTTTACAACTAGTCACTTGTAAATAAGCATTATTTGTATTAACAATCTCCCCCTTTTTTATGATGACAAAATATAAACTCATTTTGTATAAAAATAAAATTTACAAGTTATTAATGAGTTTAATCCATTTCTCCCCCTTTTGTCAAATCTAAAAAGGTTTATCATTGAGATATAGAGAGAAAGAAACCGACGATGCCAAGACTTTCCATTGATGTATACCCCCCTCGTTTGGGGCACTAAGGGATCGAGCTTATGGGATATTGCTACAAAACCGAGTTAGAAATACAAGTGCAAGAAACATTTCTAACAAGTAGCAATAATTACGATAAATATATTCATGGCTATATAGAAAAGAAGTATCTATCTAAAACATAATTCATACAAATCACCCATAATAGAAATTCATTCATAACAAGGCAAATTCATACATAAAGTAAGCTTATGCATGAAAACATGAATTTCTTACAATACTAGAGATACTAAAATGAAACAATACTACACTAATAGTTTTAATACTTCAAAAATCCTAGATCTTGAGTCATAGATAATGTCTTAGAGCAAAAGGTTAGGTGAAACATTATTTAGAGGCATTGAAGATGTTTTAAGGATGAGGTAGAGAAGATGAGGCAATGGCGGATCTAAGAAGATACTCAAAGTGAGCAAACATTAAATTTATCTCATGTTTAAGAGAGAAAATAAGGTTTCGGCTGTGGAAGCAACAAATACAATTTACCCCATGATAGTCAAACTTGTTGAAGTAAATGGGATGTCCCATGAGAGATGGTTGAGGTGGTGGTTGTGATAAAGGTGGTGAAGGGGTATCAAGAATGTAATCAAGAGGACTGATTGGTGATAAGAAGAGAGTGATATCTAAAGAAGGATGACTTTGAAGTAGAAGTAGATTTGAAAGTCTTAGAGGAACATCCAAGATATCATCAAGAAAGGGATTAGATGGTTAAGGAGAGGGTGTATCATTTGAAGAAGAAGGTGAAGATTGTGGTTTTGATTCAAATGAGGAAGAAGTAGTGCCAAAGGTGGATGATGTATCTTTGGTTGATGGAGTTTTAGATGGTGCATTTAGTGGAGAGGGAGATGAGGATTTTGTTATAGGAGAAGGTGTGGTAGTGCCATCTTCTTCACTAGTTAGGTCCACAAAGAGTTGTCTAGGTGGAATGATGGTTAGTTTGATCTTCTTGGAAGGATTAGAAGATGAGGCTTGAGTAGAAGCCATGTGAGTAGAAGGTAAATGAAGATGGTAGTGGTGAAGATGATGAAGAGAATGAGAATGATGACTATTTAATTAGGAGGTGATGGATTAAAGAAGTAAGGCATGGAGGTGATTATTTGATTCCAAAAAGTGTTTAACACAAAGCAGGAAAGTAGCTGAGTTATAGAGTGGGTAGTCAACTGCACAAAAAATCAAGAGAGACAGTAAAAATCTTGTGATCCTGATGGCGGTCCCATAAATGTATTGGCGGTCCCAGATATATATGGGGGCCGCCTAGTATTTATGAGGGCCATTTTCTGGAAACACGATTTTGTTTTCCATGACCCTGGTGGCGGTCCCTTAAATAAGGGGGCGGTCCTAGATATATTTGGGGGTCGCCTGGTATTTAAGGGGGCCATTTTCTGGGTGAACGAAAATTTTCCTTGTTTTTCTAGATTTATAAACCTGTGCAGATAATGTTACCCTAAGTTTTCCCTTTTGGAGCCAAGCCTATTGCCTCAAAAATCATCTAATGCTTGAAAAATTTTAAACTCAAAGGCTAGTTAATCTAAGCTCTGCATGGAAAACAATTATAGGCATATGACTAAGAAATAATTAAGCATGCATAATATCATAAATATAAATAAAAGCATAGTGTAGCAAGGTGCATGCAAATCGGTTTAGGATGATAAAATAGAATGATCATCTAAGGCAAATTATGTTGCCCAAACTAAGTTCTAAAAATCCTACCACTTAGCGTAAGTTTAAATATTAAAGCATATAAAATAAAAATAAATACCAAGAAATGTAACTACGTACTAAATAAATTGTCTTATAGCAATTTTCCATATTGCTTACTTCTTTTTCTTTCCCCTCAATAAATTCTTGATGCTCTTCCCGATTGACCTTATTCCACCACGTTTATCATCTCGCAATTAGACTTGATGGTTGAGGATTTCGGTTTGACGAGTATAGAAGGCTTCCATGTTTGGGTCAATGTCAGGTGGATTTGAAAAGATTTGAGGAATGTCATTTGGCAACAAATTAACAAAACGAGCGGGGGAAGGAGTGCTTGCACGCGATGTCCCTTCGTCATTTTCATCATTATCATCATCGTTGGGATGAGAGGAGGATGGTTGACCGAAGGCGGATGAAGAGGAAGTAGAAGAGCGACCTCTTCTCGTGACACGATCGCACAAGAGGATACATGACACGATTGAGTCTTTTGCTCTTGTTAAGCGGTAAGAGGTTACATGACATGATCGCACAAGACAAAATAACCGCTTGACAACTCAGAACTCTCAGATATGACATACTTAAACAATCGAGTTAATAAAATAGGTATATGGTAGAATTAACCGAGGTTGTTTAGTGACAAACTCCATTCGTTTTGCAATAAAATATGCAAGATTACATTGCTCGGACCTAGCTATACAATAGAGCATGTGAAAAAGACACGCGGGGACATGATCCCGGTTACCCCCCAGACAAAAGACATTTTCCCAAATTATTTCGACCTAAGATTTCATTACAGTGACAATTTCACGAGTTAATATTTAGTATTCTTCGACAACAATAGTTTTATTATGACGTATACGAGTGACCGGACCTCCCGTTCTTCTTGAATATAGTTTTTGATTTCATCGGGGCAAGGAGGGTTTGTTTGATAAGGATCATCCATTGGAACACTAAATTGAAAGTTGTCAAGTGACCACTTGTCGGCAAAAGAGCATTCACCTTCAACGGGAATACCAAGAATTTGACCAAATTCTTTGAGAGTATAAGAAAAGAATTGAGTTTAGATGACAAACTCGATTAAGATTTGACCCTCGGGAGTGTAGTTGACATGGTAGTGACTATAGATTTCGAGAATGAAACGAGTACAAATTTGTTCATTAATTTCAAGGAGACAGTCAAACCCAATATGACTGAACATGGACCCAACATAGACCAAATCATCAAAATCCAGATAAACTACCCGACCCTCATGAATGTAACTACTTTCAAGATTCTTAAGCAACTCATTTAGAGATGAGGTGTATTCATGTAAAATTATTGGAATGTAGCTTTTTATGTTTTGGTGATCTTCGGTAGTTTTACGAGGCATTGTTACCTAAATAAAAACAACCAATACTATATTTTATTATTGTGTACTCATTATGTTAACATGTACTCATGCCTAGTGTGCACTAGTACAAAAAGTAGATTTGGCTACACCAAAAAAGTGTGACGATATACATATAGTCACACATGCGTTTTCGAATGTGTGTGACAAAAGGTCGCGCGACTATAGGGTGTTTATGGTTACATTTTTAAGTTAGTGTCCGTATCCATTAAAAAATAGTGACCAAAAGTGTTAATAAGTGTGACCGTAAACACTGTACAAGCACACAAAGCATGTTTTTTTGTATATTTAGTCACATACAAATAAGCATAAAGTGGCCAAAAGTGTTAATAAGTGTGACCATTTGCTGTTTAAAGTGAAGAAATGTGTATTTTGTGTGACTATTAATCATCCAATGGCCATATGAATTTTATGTTTGTGTGGCCTTTTGTAATATTTAGTCACACAAAGCATGTTTGTTTTGGGTATTTAGTCACATACAATTAAGCATAAAGTGGCTAAAAATATTAATAAGTGTGACCATATGCAAAAGAAAAATTTTAGGAAAAAGAAAAATATTTTTCTTTGATTATTTTTGAAATTATTATGAATTACAAACTAATTTTATCTACTTAAAATCCAAGAAAAAAGCAAAATAAGTCCAAAAATTAGAAAAATGATTTTTAAACTTAGAAAAGTCTAAAATATAATAAAAACCAGAAAACTATTTTTAACTATTTTTAAAATTAAAATCCTATTTTTAAAACTAAAATTAAAGGCTTAAAAATAAAAATAAAAATCTAAAAGTGGAAAAAATGATTTTAGTGATTGTAAAACTAAAAGTATTTATTCTAATACTAAAAACTATTTTTTTGTATTTTTCTAAAAATTATTACTATTTTTTATCTATTTTCGAAAATTAATACCTAAGAAAAATTATTAAAAATAATCATTAGATAGAAAAATATGAAAATTTAGGAAAAGTCCCTAAAATGCAAACAAATTTAAGGGAAAAATAAGAAAATACTACCAGCTAAACAAATAAGCTCCTAAATAGCAACAATAAGCTACGGCTTATTTAAATGGGCTTAAGCCCAAAGTGTGGTTAACAATTAAATGGGGAAAAGAATAAACGGATGAGCTATTGAAGCAATGATAAGGCATTGGCAATTAAGTTAGAGGTCACGTTCATGTTGGTATACAACCTTTTTTTACAATTTTGTTATTTTTCAAAAACTAATAACACAAGCTTAAAGAGGACACAGTTTTAAGCCACTTTTAATAAAAAACAAACACTAGGCTGAAAACCAAAATTAACCTTAAAAAGCTTATATGATCTGCTTACAGAAAGTGGCCTTTTTGACGGCCAAAAAGCCTGTTTTTTTACTTATTTCTTACACAGTCTTCAAATTAAGCCTCAATTTTTAAACTAAAAACTGTTTCCCTACGAAAAAGCTATAACTTGTAAAAGCTAATGATGAAAAACTAAATTAACAAATAACACTATAAGACTCCTAAATTTAATAATCAAAAGAGCAAACTCAGAGATAAGCACAAAAAGCTCAAAAACAACTTAAGCTCAAATACTCAATAAGCCAAGATAGAAACTGAGCTTTTGTAAACTAGACTAACAACTTATAAACTATGATTATAATCCATAAAACTTAACCCTACAAGCTAAAAATCTAAGATTAAAAGATACTTCTAGTTACTACTTTTGTTGGCTTTTTGAGTTTTTTATATGAACTTTTCCTTGTCATATTCAAACATCGATTATCAATTCGTCATTCAATTTTCCATTTAAGCCTCGTTGGGACATAACGACCCGGAAATATTCTATACTACTTCCGGTCTCATTGATTTTGTGCATTTTGATCCTTGTTATATATTTATATTTATTTATATATAAAAAAGGAGTAAGAATACGTGAGTTAGTGACCTCTTTGGTCAAGCTTGCAATGCACACTCCTAATGAGTGTGTCTTGACACAATGTAAACACAAAACTAAGCCTAAAAAGCTTAGATCCATTTTTAGCTTAACAAAGAAATAGGGAGATCTCCCCTGGTGCACAGGCAAACCTATTAAGCCATAAAATCTTCATAAACTTAAACTAATGTTTCAAATCTACTCTAAACCTTATTAAATGTAATAATCTAACTATCCAAAAAGAAATCTCAAGGTTCCTTTGACTTCTGGTGGTCAAACAAGACTAAACCAAACACCCCTTTATATAATGACAGTTTTCAAAAAGCTTATGAAATCAAGACCTACTTATTAGAACTTTACTACCAGACATTACTTAGCTTATATCAACCCTAACAAACATAAATCAACAACTGAATTAGGCTAAAATCAAAGATCAACAACTATATTAACTAATTTTTTGGTTTTTTATGATTTTTAAAGACAAAAGCATGAAACCCAAGATCTATATTGTAATAAGCAAAAACAGATAAGCAAACTATTTTAATAAGCACAAGTAGATGAGATAAGCATGAAATAAGCACAAATTAAGCACTAGAAAAAACAATTAGATAAAGCAAAATAAGAATCTAGTAACTAAGCTAATTTAAACTAGAAAGTTAAAACAAAGAATTTAAATGAAAACTAACCAATAGCTTCAGCTAAACAGAAGCTTATGCTCTAATGAGCTTATCAACAGCTCTGGCTTATCCAAGGATAAGCCAGTAAAGTCCTTGGGATCCCTTCCATCTTTGGATCCCCTTCCAAAAGCTTATAATCCAATAGACAAGGTTTTTAAGCTGATTTAAAGGTTTAAGTAGATTAAACAACTTATTTGAGCTCTTTCTAAGCTTATAGACTTAGAGAGCTGTTAGAGAGCTTATGGAAGCTTTTGGTACAGTAGCAAACATATGAGAGGAAATAGAGATTGAGAGCTTTTTATTGAGAAACTAAAATGAAAATCTTATTAATGCTTTAAAACTGATTACAATGATTGATAAAAAGAGATTACAAACACTTGAAAAGTAAAATTACATTTTTAAAAGAAAATACATAAGCTAATTTACTACTACTTAAAAAATGGGAAAAGGAAGATGAAATGTGTGTGTGTGAGTGTGCTATTTATAGCCACAAGCTGAACCTTCTAGCCTTTCCTTGCTCTACACGCTCCTTTTAATTATATCCGTACGATCTTCTAATCATTGGAGAGTTGATTATGGCCCTTGGATCATGTGATCACTCACACGGATTGCCAAGCTGGCAATCCATTGATGTGACGTTTGTGCTTGTTCTCTGAGTGATTTAAGTGCAAGATTACCCATTCCTTGTGCTTTCTTTACATCCACGTGGCATTCCCTTGCTAAGTGAACCAATAAGAGCTCATGAAATGACTATTAAACCCTGCCATCTTGTACTAGCGCCCTTGAATTGTCGTTTTCACCCTTTTATTCACATTTGCCCTTTGATTTGACTGTGGGTAAGTTGGGGAAGACAATGAACAGTAATTCTGTTCTTGGCGCCCTTTTTAACTGAAAACGGGTTAAATGGGATTTAAACTTTGGGCTATTGGCAAACTAGGTCCCTCTCTTTTGAAAGTGCATATGTAATACATATTCAATGTATATCATCTTTCAGAATTGGCACAATTGACCCCTGGAGTTTTATAAAAAGGGTTATGGGCTTAGGGTTTTGGGCTTTGGATCCGGGTGTTGTTTTTTGATAGGTTTAGGGCCCATTATACTTCAAGGACCATTTGTGTAAATTTATGAAACTTAAAGGACTGATTTGGAACTTTTTGGGGTTTTGTCTTTTTGTGGTTGACTTTTGTTGACCCATAGTTGACTGAGAGTTTTGACTTTTTGACTTTGGGTTGATTCCCTGGCTTCTTTTGTGCTCTTCCGTTCCCCGTGTTTGTTTTTGCCCGATTTTTGATCATTTCCTTGTGATTTTTGCTTTATCCATACCTGCATACACAAAACACAAAAACACACATATCTTTGCCATTTTCACTGTATTTTTGGTCATTTAGGGCTATTTTTGGTATAAATGGATATGTGTATTTTACACCTATCATCCGCCTTTTAATATTGAGCTTAATGTTTAAACTAAGCCTAATGATATTAGTTTTTGTAGGATCCAAGAAATCACTTCACTTCATAATAAGAACAAGAAATAAGCTAGGAGATGATGAGAAGAAATGTAGAGAGAGAAACTAGAGAGAGAAAGTAGAGAGAGATAGAAATTAGGAGAGTTACTTGCAAATGTGAAAATTACAAATGACCAACCCTCCTCACTTTTCCTGAGGAGGTGTATATGTATCAAAACTAAAAGGCTTTCATGCCTTTAGTATTTCTAAGGGCCAGGCTTGGGATAACTTGGGCTTTCGCCCGATACACGTGACCGGTTAGCTTACATTTATGAGCCCGTTTACCCGTCTAGCCTATTACAACGTATATTAATTAATGACCGAGACGTAATATAATTAATGAACGAACTTCCATTATTCGACTCAATATTTTGAGGCTAATAGTTTTCTAACATTTTTAATGTGTTACTATGTTTGTAGTTTAATTTTTTTTTAAAAGACAGCTGCTTCAGGTCTAGTAAAAATAGCCTTGGAATAAGAAATAGCTGTGAATGCGCAACGGGAAAACATAGCAACGGACGAGCGAAAGAACTGGACAGTTGAAAGACATTAGGTGACATGAACGGAGGGAATTAGTCGTAGGTACTTGAGGTATACGGAAACAATACAAGACAGAGGTCATTAGTTGTAGATACTTGGTTAAAGCGTTTTACTATAGGTGTTGCTTTCGCAAAATTAGATGCCTGGTTGTATGAAAGTTCAATTCACCTTCTTTATTAGAAAAATACTAAACAGATACTCCATTTGTTCACCAAATAATATCACGCAATGCAAACAAAAATTAAACAAAGACTGCCGTAACGAAAACGGAAAACCACGCGCTCCGCAGCGGAGCGCGGGTTAAAAATCTTGTTATATATCAATACGAACATGCGCTATTTTCATGTATAATGCTACCATTACTATGTATTTCATTTTCGTATTGCCTTTAAATTTGGTGGAAAACTGTATTGCAACAAGCAAAAGTGTATAAAATAGAGCTTTAAAGAACAAGCAAAACTGTATGGCAACAATAAATTTACTAGGTTGTAAGGTTGGATGGTAAAAGGGTGACAAAGTCACCTGACACGTCAGCGTCACATCAGTTTTCTCTCTTTAACTTTAAAACTCACTACAACTCACCTTTCATCCGTAATAAAAACTCACCTATCAACTAAAACTCACCTTTTATTAAAATACTCACTTTATATAAAATATACCCTACTAAATACTCACACACTCACAACCAAATAAAATATATTAAATAAAAAATAAAGGGGCCCACAAAGTTTAAACTCACACTAGGTGAGTTTCTCACCGAGTACTACCAAACTCACCTCAAAAATTGTAGAGACTATAAGGGGTGGGGAAGAAGTCACGCGTGACTTGCAAACTCACCTAGGTGAGTTTGCTATTATACCGTCCAGCCTAAGAGTATGCTTTACTATGGACTTAAAAGGGTGTAATTGACCCCCCCTCTCCCGTGTTCAACACATGACCTAACTTAATAAAGAAAATTAACTCCCATTTGGTCAAATGGCAATCATATCATATGAAAAACAAATCTTAAAACTGGTACCTCAATTTTGAAAAAGCCGTATGCGTTTAAAATTCATTTAACTCAACTTATGCAATACGTGACATAATTAAAAGCTCATTTAAAAAAAACAAGAATTACAAGCCTAGTGCATCGCACGGGTGAATGTCTCGTTTAATAAATGAACAAAAACTATTTACTTTAACTATTATTTTGTAGTATATAAAATTAGTTGAGATAAGTTAAATTAAGGGGTGGTTATTATTAAAGGTACAAGTGATTGATGCATGTTTAAACATTTTAAAGATAACTTTAAAAGATATATTTTTATCCATTTCCTTATAAAATTCATTAAAGTTGGAGATATTAAAAAATGAGTGGTTTTTGCAATCGAAAAAAAAACTTTAAGTGACTTTATGAAAACAATTTTGAAACTTGAGTAGTTTTTATAGTTAAAATAAAAAATGAGTGCCTTTAATTAAACAATGATGAAACTTGATTACTATTAGATGACATTTTCCTTTTAAAAAATTCCGAGTAACATATGTGAAACAGTTTTGAAACTTGAGCGGTTGGCCAAAATGCATACTAGTACCCTGAATTTGTTTAACCGGGTCTTCTAGTACCCTGAACTCTTAAGGGTGCACTACAGTACCCTCAACTAGGAAAACCGGATACCTTAGTACCCTGACTGAATTTAACCCACTCACCTGATTTGCACATGACTTGTTAGTTAGTTAGTTAACTAGAATATGACATGAACAATTCGTATATACTAAAGCTTTAGAAAAAAACATCACCAGAAGTCATTTGCACATGATTTAAATACCAAAAGCTTTATATAAAACATCACCATAAGTTATTTGATACATAGAAATGCAACATAACACCTAAAGAAAAACCAAATTCACAAAATACATGCATGAGAACATCCTAGTTTAGCAAATTTCCAAAGTCTGTACATATCTAATATTAAATCAACAAAAAATAGTTCTTGGACAGATCAAACAAGATTATACATAGTTCCATGTCTTGGTGCACTTGCGCTTTCAAGCAGTTGTCTTGGCTTATTTCTTATGCTTGCCGGCGCTTTCATTTCTTGGTGCACTTGCATCATGCGAGGTGGCTGCACCCAGGAGAAAGTTACAATCTTACGATTTTCATCCTACCTAGGGATCTAACTTGTGTTCTCCTTAATTTAACAGTTCCATCTTCTATTATCTCTTCGTTTAAACTATCGAAATCAGAATTGTCAAGATAAGTTTCTTTGCCATCATGAAAGTTGTTTTCCTTTCCATAGTCATGTTGCTATAATACTTTCTCTAGGTTCGAGATAGGAGGCATTCTTCTTTTTTGGTTCATCGTTGTATATTGTTCTATTACTCCCTTTATACCTACAAGAACCTCTATATCTCAATGTGGATCTAGAGTCTGAGTTATTTCATCAAGTTCAGCTTCACAATCATCTTCAAGGTCATATTCTTCTGTTAAGCTACACCCATCTTCTTCACCATACCCTTCCTCTTCCTCTTCCTCGCATCTTTCATATCCTTTATTCGTATCATCCATTATGCATAAACTAGTTCATATATATAGAATAATTAAATTCAAAGAAAACAAAAACAATAAAAAAACACAAACACCAGCAAGTGACAATTATATTCAAATAAAAAACAAGGTGTAAAAATCTTATATATATTGTTAAAACTTAAAAGGCCTGACGTATATTCACTCAATTGGACATCATCAAAATTTTTGTGAAATTATACAAGGAAAAAAAATCAAATCTCAACACAGAAGTTACCTTCTTACACGACAAGTAGTTAGTTGAGTCTCCCGAGCCTTGAATGGTAGGGCGTCGTTTCGTTTCTATCTTTTATTTTGATTTTAATCGATATCTTTTGATAAATTCTTTTTGTTTTTCTCCTAAAAAACTATCACATAATGTCACGTGAAAATCATGTGACCGAGTAAAACTAAATCAGGGTATTGAGGATTCTGATTTTCCAAGTTGAGGGTAATATCTTACACCCTTAAGAGTTTAGGGTACTAGAAAATCCGGTTAAACAAATTCAAGGTACTAATATGCATTTTGGCCAATGTTGACACACTCTCCCCACTAAATGAATAGTAACCATTAAAAATTTATTTTCTCCATTTTTTTAATTAAACACGTCCCCTCATAAAATGAATAGTCACACTATTCATCCAAATATAATATTCACAAAATGAATAGTAACACTATCCATCCAAATATAATATTATAAATTATAATATATAATAATCATTCTTTACTTTTAATAAACCCCCCCTCAAACTTCTCTATTTTTAATAAACCATTCTTTAAAATTCTCTATTTTTAATAAGCCCCCCTTAAAATTCTTCATTTTTAGCAAAACTCTCTCAAAGTTAAGTCACTTTTTAGTTTTTACCGAAAATACTTAAACCCCCCCCCCCTTCTCTCTCAAAGTTAAGTCAGTTTTAATCCTAAATACTTTAGTGTAATAAAGTCTTCTTTAAAGTTAAGAAACTTTTCAAATTTAGTACAAAATGCCTCGCGGCGACGCGCGGGAAACCATTTCTTGTTGTTAACAATTATGACAGGTGATCTATAAAACTTGATTCCTATTAGGTGATGTTTTCTGGACCGGTTAACTAGTCTTTTAAATTTGACAATGATACAAACCAACTTGACAACACTTATTAAACATAAATTATTTTTTCCTATTTATGGTCTCATACAAGAGTGATTTTGATAAGTTAACAACTCTAGTCTCTGCACTTATAAAAGTGTTACAAGTTGATATTTTTATTATATTTAATAGTTTCGGTTTTCAAGTTGTTTTTCCGTAACAAAGTTCTCCTTGTTACTCCGTAGAGTTTTTGACTGCATCATTTATTTTTATGTTTTTTGGAAAGGGTAAAGGTGTGTTTAGGACATTTTTTCTACTCTTATTATGTTTCTTTTCCTTCAACCCAACTATCTTATACTATATAAGATTGAGTTGGGGGATTTGAATGGGCAGTATTAATGACATAGTGTATTGATGGAGCAACAAGTTTAAACAATGATTGAGGCATGAAAACTTGGAGGATCTTTATATATATAAAGACTCAATACAAAATATTTAATTTTGAGTAGTTACACCCAATCCCATTAAAGCCCATAAACATCCCAAGCCTTTCAATCTGCCCTCATTCATAACCATCGTCTCTTCAACTGTACACATGAGTCATACACATAGGAGTTACAAGTTACCAATCCTTTAATATGTGTTAGGAACACGAAAGTGTCGGTCGCTTCCATAGATAATAGTCGTTAGCTCGTTAAGCAATTTTTGGAAACTTACATAGTTTGTTAGCTAAGGCCCATGGATAAACCCATGCAAGCCCAAGCCCACGTGCCATGTAGAAGTATAAATACACCTCTCCATGCCTTGGAGAGGTAGTTGGTTGGTTGTATTTTCACATAGTTTATGTATTTTCTTTCTTTTACTTTCTCTCTCTAAAATACTTCCTTCTTTCCCACTTTCTCTCACTAGTTCTTGTTTGTTAAAGATTACTAATATTCTATAATTAGTATCAAGAGCCATGGAGTGGTGTGTTTAGTTATTGTGGTTATTGTTTTTGGTTCGTGTGTGTTGTTGCAAAATCGTCCTTTATTTCTTATTTTTTTCTTTGTTTTCGAAGCAATAAGTGTACACTAAAGGATCATTTACTTTGGTAAACTGATCTAGTATCTTTATGATATAGGTGTACATGCTTTGAGTCAAGAAAAATATCATTTTTTGGTCATCTTTGAGTTTAAAAAGCTTTATAAAGACCAAAATCTTGATTTTAATTTTTTTTGGCTTAAAAACCTTAAAGTTTCTATTTTTCTTGTTCCTATAAGGTTAGAAACACTAGTTGTACAAGAATTTTTACAAAACAACCATAAAAAAGGTGTCTTTTGTGTTTTAAAAATTTTGAGTCTCGTGTCTGTTAGAGTCGAACAACCTGGGTTGAACAACTCAAGTCGAACAACTTGAGTCGAACAACTCAAGTCGAACAACCTGAGTCGAATAACTCAAACCGAACAACTCGACTATAGTTGAAACCGAACAACTAAACTTAGTTTCAAACGAACAACTCAATTTCTAAAATTACACGGTTTATTTCTTTGACTTGTAAAATCCTGTGAAACATTTACTTGTCTTTCCTGGTTTTGTCAAGAATTGTAAAATCCCGTGTAGTTTCAAGACTTAAAACACTTAAAAGACATCTTATTTAAACACAGTTTCTTTCTACCACCGTTTGATCAAACAAGTTATCTTTTAACCTACAAATTCCTCAATGACGACTCTTGTCGACAAATCAATTCTTTCGAGTGCTGACAATCGTCCACCCATGTTTGAAAAGGAAATGTATAATTCTTGGAAAAGCATAATGGAGCTATACATGTTGAATAGACAACATGGAAGAATGATTCTTGAATCCATTGATAATGGTCCACTCATCTGGCCTTCAATTGAGGAAAATGGAGTGACAAGACCAAAGAAATATTCTGAGTTATCTGCTACAGAAGCAATTCAAGCTGATTGTGATATCAAGGCAACAAATATCATTCTCCAAGGACTACCACCTGAAGTCTATGCATTGGTTAGCAATCATAAAGTCGCCAAGGAAGTTTGGGAGCGAATTCAACTTCTCATGCAAGGAACTTCATTGACGAAACAGGAAAGGGAGTGTAAGCTTTATGATGAATTCGATAAGTTTGCTTATAAGAAGGGGGAAACACTACGTGAATTCTACTTGAGATTTTCACTACTACTCAATGACTTGAACATCTACAACATGAAACTGGAACAATTTCAAGTGAACACAAAGTTTTTGAATACTCTTCCTCCTGAGTGGAGCAAATTTGTGACTGATATCAAACTGGTTCGGGATTTGCACACAACTAACATTGATCAGCTTCATGCTTACTTGGGATAACATGAATTTTATGCAAATGAGGTTTGTTTAATTCATTAACGCAACTCAGATCCGCTTGCCTTGGTTGCAACCTAACAGATGACCCAGTCTCCTTATCAAACTCATCAAAACTCATACCAAAACACTCAATTTCAACAACAAGTTTCACCATATCAGTCTCTACAGTATGGATCACCTTATCAATACTCAACTCATCAATCATCAACACCTCTTTCAATCACTTGTCCATCCAATGATTATCAATCATCAATTCACCACAACGTTTATTCTTCATCATCATCAATCTCTTAATTGGAATATGCCCCCTCAGTTAATTAACAACCTGAATTTTCCCAACCAGACACTGGTCTAATTGTTCTAGTGTTCCAGAAAGGTGATGATCCCCTTGATGCCATCAATCACATGATGTCTTTCTTGACTGCTGTTGTCACTTCCCGCTATCCCACTACCAATAACCAGCTGAGGACTTTGTCAAACCCTAGGCAACAAGCTACCATTAATAATGGAAGAGTAACCTTACAACCAATTCATGGGAGACAAACTTCTTTAGCTGCGGGTACTTCAAGGACTTACACTCCAGGAGCAAGTGGAAGCAATTCTGAGAAACAAAGAACTATTATTTGTTACAAATGTAAAAGGGAAGGACACATGTCCAAACAGTGCACTAAACCAAAGAGGAAACGGGATGATTCTTGGTTCAAGGATAAAGTGTTGTTGGTACAAGCTCAAGCAAGTGGTCAAATTCTACATAAGGAGGAACTAACATTTTTTGCAGATCCAAGAATTCTAGAAGGTCAAGCCACATAAACTGTTATTACTCACAATGCTACTTATCAAGCTGATGATTTGGATGCATATGACTCTAATTGTGATGATCTCAACACTGCCAAAGTTGCTCTCATGGTGAATTTATCTCATTATCGTTCAGATGCTCTCGCTGAGGTACACAATCATGATAATGTGAATAATAATATGATTAATCAAGCTATGCAGGTGATGTCGTCTTCTTAACAGTCGAATGTTTTGAACCATTCAAAGACTGAAATAACCAGTGATAGCAATATCATTCCTTATTCTCAGTATGTGATTGAATCACAACAGGCAGCTGTTCAGAATTCTAACTCCTCTGCACAACAAGATGCATTGATATTATCTATGATTAAACAACTAAAAACCCAAGTAGTTAATTATATAAAGATAAATCTGGAAAATAAAAGTGTCAATGATACTTTAACTGCTGAGTTTGAAAGATATAAGGAACAAGTTAAAGTGTTGAAAGAAGGACAAAATGCTGATTTAAGGAGTAATGATAACGTTTTAGATTCAAGTGCACAGTCTGTAGAGATTGATCGTCTTAAACAAACTCTTTCAGAACATTTAAAAGAAAAGGAATCTTTAATGCAAATGGTTACTCTTCTCAAAAATGATTTTAAGAAAGAAGAATCTAGAAACATTGATAGGGAAAAAGCTTTAGAAAAGCAGATCAAACAGCTAGATAATATTGTTTTTAAAAGAGATCAATCTGCATAAATTGTTCACATGTTGACGAAACCTCAGTTTTTCTATGATCATACCACTAAACAAGCTCTAGGTTTTCAAAATCCTTTCTGTTTGAAAAAAGCTCAGCAGTTGGAACCAAAGCTTTATGATGGTAATGTTATTAAGAATACGAGTTCTATTTTTATTCCTGACTCTGAAGAGACCCTAATGCTTGCTGAAAAGAGTCGTTCAAAAATGCTTTTAAAACAACAAGATCCTATGATGTTAGAAAAGAAAGTTAATACTACACCAGTCGATTATGCAGTTCTTAATCAACTTTCTCAAGATTTTGAAACACTATTTGTTCTACAAACTGAATTATCTGTTGAATAAGCCTTTTGGTCTAAGAATTCTGTGAATTCTCTAGAACCCACTCTTTCTAGTAGACCCACCAAAGTTGAGGTTCCAAAATAACTTCCTAAAGTCAGCATGGTTAATACGAGTTTAAAGAAACTTAAATACCATCTTGCTAGTTTTGACGTGGTTGTCAAAGAAAGAACCACACCCACAGCCATCACCGAGGGCTCATGGGGGTTCGAATATATAAAAGCTTGTTTTAGGGATGAATTAATTCCATTTGTAAAAGCTCTGAAGGACTTATTTAATACATTCGATCAATATTTGATTGATGAACTTTCTGAAGTCCAAAATTTCTTCCATCAAATGGAACATGCTGTCAAAAAATATTTGAAGTGAAAATGAATCAAGTTTTGAACAAAAATGAACGACTCTTGGAACAAGTCATAAGCAAAGATATTGTGAACATAATTGTGAATTCTTCTGTGGATAATTCTGATGTGAATGTACGTGAATGTGAAAAGTGTCTCAAACTTGAGACTGAGCTTCAAACGGGTTTCATTGAAAAAGAGATTTACGATAAACTGTTCAAAAGTTTTACCACTCTTGAAAAACATTGCATCTCTTTAGAAGTTGATACTCAACACAATCAAAAAATTTTCATAGGGACAATTCTGTTTCAAATCAAAGTGCTCCAAGTTTTGATCAATTGTTAGAAAAAAATGAATTGAAAGCTCAGTCACAAGAGAAAGACACGGTCATAAAGAAGTTGAAAGAGAGAATTAAATCTCTAAGTGGAAAAATGAATGATGATAATATTAAAAAGGACTTAGAGGAGATTAATACAATTAATATTGAATTGGATCATAAGGTGGCAAAGCTTATTGCTGAAAATGAGCATTTGAAACAGACCTATAAGCAACTTTATGACTCGATTAAACCAATACGTATTCGATCAAAAGAACAATGTGATGATTTAATTAATCAAGTCAATCTAAAGTCTGTGGAAATCTCTGATTTAAATGCTAGTCTTCAGGAAAAAGCTTTGGAAATTACAACTCTCAAGGATGACTTAAGGAAACTTAAAGGAAAAGCTCTAGTTGATAATGTTGTTAAGAAACACACTATTGATCCAGAGATGCTTAATATTGATGTGGAACCAATAACCCCTAAATTGTTGAATAAAAAGACAGCTCACCCTGCCTATATTAAGCACACTCAAGAAGAAGCTACAATTCTTAGGGATCTAGTTGAACATGTTAAATCAAAATATCCTCTAGATCATTCCTTAGAATTAGCCTGTAGGTATGCTAAACTAATTCAGGAGTTGCTTACACACATCAGTAAAACCTGCCCGAGTGTCAACAATACTAATGAAAAATTAGTGGCTGTGACCCTAAAGAACAAGGACAAAAGAGTTAAATTCACTGAGCCCGTCACATCCTCAGGAAAAACAATCACAAAAACAACCTCTACATCAAACGTAGTTTCTAACAAACCTATGTTGTCTTCTACAGGAGTAAAACCATCTACTAGTGCTAGCAGATCACAGCCTTCAGGCAATACAAAGAAAGATAAGATTCAGCAAACACCAAGTAGTACTCAGAAGAATAAAGTAGAAGCCCACCCTAGGAAAGTTAAATCTAGTTTGAAAAATAAAGATTGTGTTGTTCAACCTAAAGGAACTGCTCATGTGCAGCATTCCAAGCTTAATGCGAATTCTAAACTTAAATGTGTTAAGTGTAATGGTTGCATGCTTTCTGATAATCATGATTTGTGTGTTCTTGATTTTATCAATAATGTGAATGCTCGTAAAAAATCTAAATCTGTTAACAAAAGTTCAAAGAGAAAAGTTTGGAAACCAACAGGAAAGGTGTTTACAAATATTGGATACATCTGGAGACCTACTGGTCGGACCTTCACTATAGTAGGAAATGCGTGCCCTTTAACTAGGATTACCACAACTACTGAAGTACCCCTTAGGAAACCAACTGCTCTAGAAAATGAAACACCTAAGCCTGTTGTAACATTGGTTTACTCAAGGAAACCTAGGAAATCTAAAACTAATGTTCCTGTTAGCAAATCTAAGGTTCTTAAATCTGTATCTGCTAACAAAAAGGAACCCAGTCAATCTTGGGGATCCATAGTTTTTGATGTTCCATCTTCCTCTCTTGATGAGTGTAGGTCGTCTAAATTGTTCTCTGGTATTTGGACTCCGGCTGCTCTAAGCATATGACCGGAGATAGCTCTCAACTCACCAATTTCGTCAATAAATTTTTGGGTACAGTCAAATTTGGAAATGATCACGTTGCAAAGATATTGGGATATAGTGATTATCAGATTGGGAATGTTACGATCTCAAGGGTTTACTATGTGGAAGGACTTGGACACAACTTATTCTCTGTTGGGAAATTTTGTGATTCGAACCTTGAAGTTGCTTTTCCTCAACACACCTGCTTCATTCAAAATTTAAAAGGTGTTGATCTATTAACTGGATCTCGAGACAACAATATGTATACTCCGTCTCTTGGAGATATGACGACGTCCTCTCCTATATGCCTCTTGTCAAAAGCCTTAAAGAC
>BQNB010050149.1:27232-41657 GCA_026074375.1 Tanacetum coccineum | reverse complement strand
TGTAGAAGGAATCACCTGGATATTAGACGGTTGAGTTTTCTGGTGCACTCCATGTTTCTGTGTGTTATTAGTAGATGTATCAGTAAAAGTAACTTTCTTTTTTCTAGTTAAAAGGATAGAAGGAGCCTTGCTATCTCTTTCGGTGAATTCTTTTGGGCAAGTGCCAATAACATATTCTATCAATTCCTGAGATAACTTGGTGTATTGACAAGCATAGTTAAGTGCATTATCCAGTGGTTTAACTACTCTAGCTTCCTCTATAATCTCCCTCACTGTTTCTACACTCTCTTTAAGATGGTTGATATAGTTTAAATGAGCACTCCTATTGTTCTTAAGGGATGAGGGATGGGTTTAACATCAATGGCATACATGCCAGACGCAAGAACTTTTGTTTTGACATAACTTCTAGTGGCAACTTTCAAATTGCCTTTTAATTGAGCCTTTAGATCCTCAATCTGTGTTAACAAGGAAGGTGTATGTTCATTAGTGCTAGTGCGCGTGATCTTAATAGACTTAAACATTTCGTTGTAATGCTGCTTAACCTTTTCTATTTCTGCTCTTAAACGCTCATTCTGTTCAAGAAGATCAGTGACATCGTTAGCTTTATAAGGCTCACAACTTCTGTCATTCACATTAGAGACTAGAACTTTCAAGTCTCTAATCACGTTGTCATTTTCTTGAATCTGATGTTCCAGGATTCTTTTATTCTTATATAAGTATGAGTTAAAATCATGTGCTTCCTGTGATGCCTTGTGATTTTTATTATCAAAACTTTCTTAAAGATGTTTGATACTTTATTGCAAATTTATGTATTTCCCTTTCAAGTTTTGGAAATATGTTTGAATCGTTAGATAGTTTAGACATTCAGCTTCAAGATCTGACAACCGTGATTTTCCACATAAACAAAGTTGATTCGACAAACAATTAGCCAAACAGATTCTCATTTTCATGAGAGGTTTTTCTTTACCAATTTCAGCACATTGTTTATTTTTTTTTTTTTTTCTTTTTTTTTTATTGTCCACGACATTCTGATCCACCTCATCTGACATTTGATCAAAAATTTCTTCCATTACTTTAACTTCTTTAAAGAGGGCCGTTTGAACTCCTACAAAGTGTTCTTTAAGAGTTTTGAAAAATGGAATAACTTCAGTGAGGTAACATCTTTTTGTTTGCTCAAAACCTCTTTCCCCTTCTGTAACACCTGTTGGGGTGATTCTCTTTTTGCAAGTTTTGTCAATTTCCAGATAAAGTTATTGTGAGTAGCATGAAGATTAATCTTCACTTGACTTTTAGTTGGAAGAATCGGGGACAAGCTTGACAGGAAGTATTGGGTGGATATACACTGTCAATGCTGAAAGTGGTTTTGGAAACTTGTTGGTCTCAGCCTTTTTCCTATCATTATTATCTTTGGGGTCAAAATATCTGTTATCGTGGTCAGATTTATTTGTAGAGCAAAGGTTTGCAAGAGGTTTCCTTGAGTTAATCTGGGGGGGCAATCCTAACTTTATTTTCCACACATTGAGGGCTTTTCATTTTCTCAAGCATTCTTTTCCTAGTTGTCTCAGATATCTTACGAGTATCCTCTGAGTCATGTGACAATTTTGGCGTGCATGATTGGACATGACTAATATTATGACAATTATAGAGGGCAAGTTGAACTTTTTTTGACACGGGTGAGAACATAAGGTTTTTGTAGCCTATGCGACCTTGTTCTTTTCATCATAAACGATTTTGGTTTACATTTCATGTGAACGTATGAAACAGAATGTTCTTGTTTGTTATTAATCTATCGTCAACTTTTCTTCTACGCCTTTTAATGTCTAAAACTCATTCAAGGATTTGTCTTCTTTTTGTTTTAAAAATCTTTTTCAAAATGAGCGCTTTTCAATCATTATCTTATGATGGTTAAGGGTTAGATATATTTGCATTATGCAGATGAAGTTCCGATTTTAAAGAAGTTTCTTTTCGATTTCGGTCAGAGATAATTATTCTCATTTGTTCATCAATCTTTCGTTCTTTATCAGTTAATTCAAACTTAGCCCGTTGTTCATACACCCCGACCAGTTCTTTATATCTCGCAAGTTCAGAAGTCAATGTGTGATTAACTACTTTAACCTACTTATTTGCTGACATACTTTGGATACCCTGTTCATGCATTTCATCGAGAATTGACATCAATGCATCATTTCATACAGAAGATACATTATTTGTTTAAACATGTTCTTCGTTGTCTTCCACATACTAATCATACGGAATAATATTACTATCACTCATACAGTCAGCATTAGAGTCAACAACATAGTTGTGTTATACATCGTTTTGCATCTCGTGTACTTCATGATACTCATCCATATGATCTACAAAGGTATCATGATCTTGTACCTCAAATGGAGTATTCGAGTCATATGATGGCCCGGCTTCATCGTAGATTGGATCTTTAAATGAAAGATTTGCCATGGACATAGTCTGTGTGGTGGGAGCCTCATCAACATCAGATTCGAATGCATCGCATTGATCAGCTTCAAAGACATGGTCCACATTGAGTGCCAAATCATCCACATCGTCATCAAAATTAGTGACCTGTTCTCCTGCAAGAAACAACAATTGCTCTTCATCCAGTACAGCACCATTTTCATGAGCATTCGTCTAAGCACGCCCTTTTGTCTTTGAAGTAGTCTGGAATCCTGAGAGACGTTTTGGTTGTGGACATTCTCGTGCTATGTGCCCGATTCCTTTGCAGTTGTAGCACATAATGGGTTTAGCTTGACCAGGATTCATGTTTCCAACTCTGTTCTGACCTCCAACATTCCCAGCTACAACATTTCCTTCTTTATTTTTATTTTTTGGGCAAATTGTTCCTCTGAAATGGTCTTCCTTGATTATCGTCTTGAACTGTAGCATTGTTCCTTGCGTTTGAGGAAGTTCGGAGTTGATTGTTCGTTTGAGGAAGATGTGCTTTGAATGATTGATTGAGGAGGGCAAGTGTGTTGGTTAGGCTTTCAATCAAGTTATCCGTTGAAGTGCTTCCTGTGTCCATTTGACAGTTATCAACAATTGATGGTTGATTTGAGGATTGTGGAGACTCAGATGATTGTGTTGGATACTTCTGATTTGATGCATTAGACACTAGTGCCAAGGGGTCATCAGTAGGTTGAATGAACCTTTCCATCATCATTCTGTTCTCATTTGCATGTACCTCATGTTGCTTCAAGTAGGCATACAACTGATCAAAGTTAGACTCTTTCAAACCTCTGTTTAGTTTGACTTCAGTAATGAATCTACTCCATTCAGGTAACATGTTGTTCACAAACTTAGAGTTAAGCTGCATTCTGGACATGGTCATCTTGATGTTTCTCATGTCGTTAATGAGCTTCGAAAACCTAACATAGTAAACATGAATGGTCTCTCCTTTGATTTGACAGAAGCGTTCAAATTCATCGTATAATTGTGATTCCCTGTCATCCTTTGTTAACTCAGAACCTTCCAGAATCATCTTCACATTGTCCCAAATGTCTTTGGCGTCAGTGTAATGGTTGATGAGTGTGTAGATGTCTTTTGGTATACCTTGAAGTAAGATATTCGTAGCACGAATGTCAGCTTTATACCTTTCCTTTTCTTCAGCAGAAAGGTCTGTAAAGACTCTAGCACGTTCTGGACCTAGTTGAAGTGCACCCTCAGTTTCTTCAGCATCTTCAGCAGGAGTTTGTATGAACGTTCCCATTTGAAATGGACCTTCAGTAATCGATTTCATAATGTTCTCTCCATTATCTTTTCCCAGACAATACAGACGAATGCGTTGTTGCCAAGATTCAAAGTCTGTTCTGTCAAGCATTGGTGGGCGTGTATCGGAACCGGCATACCAAATATCTTCTGACATATTAGACATCTTGATGTATTGGTTATGAATGCAATTAACGTTCACGGGATTTTACAAGTCTAAGATTTAAACCGATAAGAAGTTTACCGGGATTTTACAAAATCAATAGAAAAACCGTAAATGAATAATTGGTTGTGATATTTGGTTTGTTGATTTGTTTGAAATTTGGCGCAGTTGGATTATGAAAAAAATAAATTTTACCCTATTACCAAAATCTAAATTTGGTGTAAAAATAAGCTAAAAAGGCTAAAGAAAAAATTATATTTTACTTAATTTTTCCCGCCAAAAAGTGTCGCTAAAAAGGTGTCGACCGAAATAATTTTTTACCCTATTACCAAAATTTAAATTTGATGTAAAAATAAGTTAAAAAGGCTATAGAAAAAAGATTACAAAATACTTAATTTTTCCGCCAAAAAGTGTCGCTAAAAGGGGTGTCGTCTGGATATGTTTCTATCAAACCGCCGCTTTGAAATCAACCAAACCGCCTCCTATTGATTGAGCAAACCGCCCGCTGCGTATGGATACTCTTTATGTTTGATTAAATGTCAATTAAAGTCCAAATTCCAATTTGCCTAAAGTAAATAATTTCCTTTGAAATATAGGCAAACCGCCTCCTGAGTTAACTCAAACCGCCTACTAGAAAACCACCAAACCGCCACTGAAAATGTAGGCAAACCGCTGCCTAACAAATATCAACTCACCGTTGATAATGCACCAAACCGCCGTGTAAAATAATAGCTAACTCGCCGTGGACTTGGATAACTCGCAGCCTAATATTCAAAGTAACTCGCCATTTGAATTTAACAACTCGCCGTCTAGTATAACCTAAGCAACTCGCCGTGGATTCAAACTTTTGGCAAAGTAACGTGTTAGGAATAATTGTAATACTTAGTTTCTACTAGTAGGTATGTAGTTCCTACTGGTAGAGTAGTTGTTCCTACTGGCAGGTATATAGTTCCTGCTGGTAAGGTTATTATAATAGTTAGTACTGGTAGGCTAAGTTCAGTTCCTACTGGTAGAGTACTTAGTCCTGGTAGAGTCAAATAGTTATTCCAGGATAATATTTTACTTAGTTAGAGTTGAGGATATGTATGAGCTAAATAAGAAAGATATTCATGCATATTAATCTCACGCGTTTTGAGTAAATGCGGATTAAGGTTTCTCTACTATAAAGAGAACCTACGGCTTAGGGAAATGGACACATCTAGAAAAACACATTTCTCCTTGTTAATTAATAGAAATCCATAAAAGGATCTTTTAGTTTTTATTCCTGTTCTTCTTATTAGTTGTGTCTATATTCCGCGTAGACATTAGCTTTTCAAAGCAAGAGTCTCTCTTGTGATTAGCTTGTGATTACATAGGTTAATCACCACCCTTAACAGGCAGTAAAGATCTATCTAGAGTGGGATCCAACAAGTGGTATCAGAGCTTGTTGAGAGTCTCTCATAAGAAGAATATTCCTGGATTTAAGATCCTTATAAACCTCACAACCAAACACCTCTATATATCTTTATAATGGCAGAATCTAACAATGATAGCGATGATGCTAGTGTTCATAGTGAAGCCACCATTCCTCAATAACAACGAAACAATCAACCTCAATACATTACCACTATCTCAAATAACAATTTAAAAAAAAAGTTTCCGTATTTGAAGAATGGATGAGTATGTGGTCCCTAGGCTATAGAGATGGAATACTAATCACAAACAATGAAATAAATATCTGGAAGGTTATTCAAAATAGCAATAGCTTGAAAAGGACTGGAAGAGATTGTGATGGAAGGGTCATTATACTTCCCCCAACGATTGCTGATGAACACATTGCTGTTAAAAGGGAATCAAAGGCAAGAACTACCTTGCTTCAGTCTATCTGATCATCATGTGCGTGATTTCCATTATATGATGATGCAAGGGACATATGGAATGGCAGTCAAAGCTAGTTTCGGTGGAAATGTCAATCTGAAGAAGATGAGAAAGTTCTAAAAATTTTTATGTTTTGAAAGCAAGAATTTTTAGAGTTCAGAATTAGTGAAGCAGAGGGTTTGCACAAAGGGTATGATAGAATGCAGAAGATTCTAAGTCAGCTTAACCAACTTAAGGCCAAGCCAGAGGATGAAGATATTAATCTCAAGTTTCTAAGACTTTGCCTTATCATGTCTACAGGGATAGCTTTAACCTTGAAAACCAAAGGTGGACTTGAATTTCTTTCTTTTGATGATTTATACTACAAGTTAAAGACTCTTGAGGTAGATATCAAAGGATACTCTACTTTTTCTTCAAGCCAATCTGCAGGTCCAAACAATTCTGCATTTGTTAGTGCCACCAGTACTAACAGAAAGATGTCATATGTAAGTTATTCTTCATCTACCTACACTGTTCCATCTAACTCTAAAACTGGGTCTCAAAGATCTGGTAATATAATTGAAGATGTTCTTCAATCTTTCATTGCTAATACTGAGCCAGAACAACAACTGGCTTATGAAGACTTTGATCAAATAGAAAAATTGGATCTGGATGAGATGGACTTAAATGGCAATTGGCTATGATTTCTGTTAGAGTACACTAGTTTGAAGCAGAAAGCTGGAAGAAAGATGGATTTTGATAAGGAGAATCTGCAAGGCAACAAGAAGAAAGTCATATGTGTACAAGTGCGTTTCAGAGACGCCACTTGCCAGAGAATGCAGGGCAAAGGGAGGAATGACAAGCAAGATATCGTCATTCAAGATTCCAGGAGGTTGGAAAGAAGAAAAGATTCCAAAGTCATTGATCCCCGTTGATACATTGGTTGATTGGACAGATCATTACGGTCAAGAGTGATGAGTTATTGCTCTAAGGAGTTTGGTATGATTGCTGGATGCGATAATGAGGATGAAATTGAAGAAGGTGCTGCCAAGATATACAACTTGATCACTGGAGTTGATACAAAAGAAGTCAGTACTACAGTGATGCTGGAGAATTTGCTCTAATGGGTGTCACTTCTGAGGTACATAACTAACCCTTCTTGGTTGTGACAATAAGTATAATGAACTTCATAAGCAGTATAATAGAACTTAATAAAACAAAATAATGAATATTTTATACAAGTTCACAGCTTATACAAAATTTTTTTTTTTTTTACTTAAAACTATGGAAAACAAAAGAAAGTTCTTCAGAAGAATCAGTTAACACTTGAAGACAAGATTAGGGTGTTGTCTATTGAACTAGAAAATACAACTAATCTACTAAAACATTCTGAAAGAATAAATGCTATTGCTGAGACTGCTAAGAAAAGACTTACAAACAAAACTTGCTAATCATTTAGTTCCAAACAGAAAAGTGAGGAAACCTCTTCCAAAAACTTGTTCAGATTATTGATAGTTTCCATGGTCTGTTAGAACAAAAGTGGGTTGGGATTTACTAACTATATAGGTAGAAAATGAGTTAGGATGGGATGACTCTGCATTTAGTGTATTTACCACTAACTCTGAAGAAGTGGAAGGTAGACCTCTTTTCAATAGGTTTGCCAAAGCTGATAGTATGAAAGCTGTGCCTCCACCTCTTTCTGGAGACTACACTCCTCTATCAGATCACATTGACTTGGATGAATCACAAATGTCTTATGGTACAAAGTCCTCTACCTCTGGTGACTCTAATTCTGTGTCTAATGACTTTGTCTCTTGTGATAACAGTGACAAGTCTTCAGAGGTCAACACAAATGACTTTGCCTCCAGTGATTCTAGTGTCAAATCTTCAGAGCCCAAGTCAAATGATTCAACCTCCTGTGCATCAACTTCCAGTGTATCCACATCTGAGAATGAAGCTGAGATTGAGTCCAATGTTGGGACACCTATCCAAGAACCCATTATTGTTCAGGATTTACCTAGTTTCTCTTGTAATAGTTCTGATAAGAATGAAAACACTTCTAGGACCTCTTGTAATAAGAATGGTTATTTTAATAAAAAGGCAGGTCATTTTAGGAAAACTGCTTCATCTGTTTCTAAGTTATGTTTTGTATGTGGTAGTAGTACTCATCTTATTAAGGATTGTGATTTTTATGAGAAACAAATGGCTAATAAGACTGTTGGTAATGGGATGGGACCTGTACATAGTAGGAATAATGTTAATCATCAAAATCAGTTTGTCCCACAAGCTGTACTTCTTAGGACTGGCAAAGTATTTATTCCTGCTGCTAGACCAAACCAGGTTCCTGCTGGTAGGCCAAAACCAGTTTCTACTGGTAGGCCAAAATCAGTTTCTACTGGTGCACCAGTTTCTACTGGTAAGCAAAATAGGCCTCCTCCAGTTCATGCTGGTAGAAGAAATTCTTCTTCAGTTACTTCTGGTTGGTGGCAAAGTACTGCTAGACCTATGGCCCATTTGCCTTCACCTACGAGTTCTTATTTTCAGACTTCCACACCATTTGGACCTCATTTTTATTGCAATCAAATGCAATATGGTGGGCTGAGATGGGCAACTGCTGTTAAGCCCTCATCAGGTGTTCCTTGGGAAAACACATAGAAAAGTTAATACTGGAGTACCCAATGAACAACATGTATCTCATACATATGCATGGACAACCTTTTCAGATCCACAAGGCAGACCCAAGCCATAAATGGCTTGGGTCCCCCTTAGACACTAACTTTTCCCATGTTGTCTATTGTAGGAAAATCCTTATTCAAATGCTTAAAATACATACTGATGATAATATGGCTGATTTTTTAAACAATGCATTTGAATGGACCTAGGGTTACTCAATCTAGTGGTTGAACATTGGGATGCCATCCATAAATACTCTAATGAGGGAGGATTTCAGTCCATGGGAGGACTGTTATTGTATAATTTTCTAATCGGTTGGTTTTTGCTGTGTCCCAAACTGTTTTTGTTTATATCACACTCATTGTGTAGTTTATCAAAACATGGTTTTCACTTTTTGTTTTAGTAACAAGTGTTTTGTTACAAGGATTTTGGCAACTGACAAACTTTTGCAAACTGTTCAAATAAGTTTTGAGTCTTTTGTGTGCAAAGTTGTTTTTGTTTCAGGCACATATGGTCTATAAAGTAAACTATTTTCAGGGTTTGGGTGTTGGTTAACCACCACACAACAAATGGTGTTCAACTCACCATGTCTCACAGACAAGAAAGAGTTAATTCACCATTGAGGGTAACGACCAGTATGATTCACAAATCTTTGATAGCTTTAATAGTTTGCCAAAACTAAGGGTATTTAACTCACCACATGCTTCTTTGCTGAAGTTGAATGGACATCAATCCACCATCGGAACAATGCCCCTTATTGGGAACCAAAGGATTGGCTAGTCCAAATTCCAAACGGCTTTTGGTAAAGACTTAACAAATCCGTTGATAGCTGACAATTTGCTCAAAATTGTAGGGTCATCAACTCACCTTGTTATCACAACCAAGAGTTGGCTAGTCCTATAAACACTACAAGTAAAGACATATAAAATCCTTATGGCTTGATGATTTGCAAAAATCGATTAGGGTATTCCAATATCACCATGATTCATGTCCAAGAGTTGGACTGGTTCTTCTAATTTCGACCATGGTGATGTCATGCTACCACCAATATTAGCTAGCCCAAGAGTGAGTAGCTACTTGGTAAAGGCTTTAAATCTACTCATGTAGCTGAGGTGGTTCCAAATTCATGTTGCTAGTTCAAAGTTTTTTCTGCTGCCTTCTTCAACGTTGCCTGCCTTTTGAAGTTTCAATTCAACAAGACTTTTGATGTTCGAGTTTTAATGCATATAAAAGACCAATCTGCTTGACACACGATCTGCTCAATGTTCAATGCTCATCATCATTAGTCTCTTGAAGGTATTTGTATGAAGAAATACAGATATGTGCAGAAGTTTCATGTGTTCAAGTCAAGACTCAAGCAGATTGGATGTTGCCGTAAAGTTCATATTTCAATCCTCAAGGTTCAAGTTTGAAGATCTAACTAAAACTGGAAATTAAAATAGTCAAATTCCAGTTTAGGGAGGATTGTTAGGAATAATTGTAATACTTAGTTTTTCTACTAGTAAGGATGTAGTTCCACTGTTGAGTAGTAAGTTCCTACTGGCGGGTATAATATGTTCCTGCTAGTCAAAGGTATTATAATATAGTACGGTAGCGTCTAAGTTCGAGTCCTACTGGTAGAGTACTTAGTCCTGGTAGAGTCAAATAGTTATTCCATGATAAGATTTTACTTAGTTAGAGTTGAGGATATGCATGAGCTAAATAAGGAAGATATTCATGGCCATATTAATCACATGCATTGTGAGTAAATACTGATAAGGGTTTCTCTACTATAAATAGAACCTACTGCTTAGGGAAAATGGACACATCCAGAAAAACACTTTTCTCAATCAAACCGCTGCGTATATGTTTCTATCAAACCGCCGCTTTGAAATCAACCAAACCGCCTCCTATTGATTGAGCAAACCGCTGCCTAACAGGCCAACTCGCCGCCAATATCTTACTAGGCAAACCGCCGTGGTTTTGAAGTAACTCGCTGCCTAGTTTTGTTAACTCGCTGGATCAATAAAATAATCAAACCGCTGTCTATCTGTTTTGTTCAACCCGCCGTGAAAGCAAACCGCCGTGATAAGCAACTCGCCACCGAGGGTCCAAACCGCCAGGGGTTCTTTTCGTATTTTTCTATTAAAATATTCAAACCGCCTTGGTACCTGTCAAACCGCCTCCAATAAGGCAACTCGCCGTTTGATTTGGTCAACTCGCCGTCTGACTTTTCCTAAAAACGTGGATCTATGTCCCCTACTTCACCAAACCGCCATGATGAACACTAGGGACGAATTTTGCAAAAATACTTCCAATGAGCTTATTAAGCACGGATCATAGCTAAAATATGTAGTACTCAGTGTCTAAGTGAAGATTAAACACACAATAACATAAATATCTTTGTGGATCTTCCAAAATGACGCAACTCTCCACTTAGAACACAAGTAATAATCCGAACCTTATAGCTTTGTTTTCGATCTTGAGCCTTGTTAATCACTTGTAATAGCAACAATACTACTTCCTTAGCATGTAGAACAAGAAAAACAACACGATTAACCAACCACTTGAGCCCAAAAAGATTTTTGAGCCGTGGGGTGTTTTTGGTTCAAAATGAGCACGAATCTGAGCTAGTTTAACCACACGAATCAATCACGAATCCACCGAGGCTCTGATACCAATTGTAGGATCGTTTAATTCATAACACGGGTGATGATTCTTGTGATTGGGCTAGTTTCTAGAGAGAGAAACACATAGAGAGATATTTTAGAGAGAGAGTGTATGTGTTTAAAGTGAAAATGAAATTGACTAGCTTACCTCTTCCAAAGTTGGAAGAGGCTTATATAGTTTTTACAAAATACCGGGTATTAGTACCCGGCTTAAAACCGAAAGACATACGATTAACTATTAAACTATGAACTATTATAAACAATAAATATACGGGGTGACCGAGTCTTTTACTCATATCTAACAATCTGTTTATTCTTCTAAAAACATCTTAGGGTTTTTTGTTTTAATTGTTCCATAATTCATACTTATATATTAAAACCAATGTTTGGTGATTATGTCTTATTTTCAGGTTGGAGACGTAGTGTTCAAGGATAATGAGATTGTGTTCAAGGAGTTGTAGCAACAACTTTTTGTTTATGGGTTTGTTTGACTATTCATCTTAATTTCAAATTTCTTTATTTTTTTTGAGATTTAAAAATAAGCTTAAACAAACACCCTCTAATTTTTTTGGTTTTTATTATTTTGTAAGAGAAGGTTGGAGGGAATAAGAATAATTACAGCTCAACCAAAGGATTTTATGGTTGTTAAGAAAGAATGGGTTGATATTCTGATTAATTTGTCTTCACATCTATGCCGTTTAATGATGGTGAAGGTAAGGGTTTTATGGATGTAGTGGGGATGAGTAATCGAACAGTTGATTGGGGTCGACAACTTTTATCTCAGGTAAATTTATGATAAGTCATTCATTTCTCGACTGTTTGGGATTGCTTATTAAGACTGCTTAAGTGATAATTTTGTTTCGACATAGTAGATAATTAGTTTGAGTGTTTTATGATTACATGCTTATGTGAGAGTTAAATATGAATAAAGCTTCTTAAATAAGCTAAACCGAACACCCTTTAAATACATATAAGTAGTTTGCGATGTTTAGAAGAAAGGGCTATAGCAGGCTAGCAGCACTAACCCGCTTTCTAATGGAGAAAATACATTAACACGAATACTAGTCTTACAACATGATCTGAATAATACTATTTTTGTCCAAGCAAATTTGGGATCCTCCTTATGAAAATTTCTCACAATTACCTAACATCACGAAAAAACATATAAATTACCAAATTCAAACCTCCTTAAGCAAAAAAGGAAGGCACTTTACATATAATTGCACCGACTCTCAGGCTATGTGGCATCGGCAGTTGATGGTCCGTAACCAACAACACCACTTTTTCATCCAATTCAACGACCACCCCTTGCATATAAAGTGATACTTCCAATATAGACACTAAATAACCCCTTTTGTTCATTTGTGGTATTTCTACCTTTCACTTGTCTTTAAACCGGATCAATAGAAAGATGGATAATACTTTTCTCGGTAGTCACATACATCATCAACGACTTCCCTTCACCAAGGAAAACCATCTTTTTCTTCAAACCCGACATCACCAAAACCCCTCCAACCATCCTCGAAATCACACCATACCAAACCGACGCATCACCACAAAAATAAACAACCTTCAACTTCGTAAACCTATGAAAACCATTATTCTCACCATCCAACAACATTACCCTATCCCGACAACTACACAACTCACACTCGCAAACAATAACCTCAGCAAGAAACCCATCAATATTCTTAACACCACTTTTACTCCCACTACACGGCACGTTCATTACAGGACTAACCGACTCCAACAACCCGTAAACAACAAAAAGTCATCTTAGTTAAAGTTTATTTAGTTAATGTAATTTAGTTAAAGTTACCCAAAAACAAAAAACAACAAATATGACATCATAGTCTCTGTAACAAATATACACACATGTAAACAACAAAAAGTCATCTTATTTGGGCTATTAATCTAAAAATGGCCAAAGTATAAAGTATAAACAACCAAACAAGATAGCACAGTCTCTATAACAAACAAAATTGACAAAGAAAACTAAAGCATAAGTTGACATTCGTTACTCATTCTTAGGAAGTAATGAACTTCAACCGTAGCAAAACTGATGTTCCCACTTGTACAAATTTGGGGACAGATAAACCCCAATTTAGAAAATCACAAAATCACAAAGCTACCCACACGAATACTTAAAATTAATTACCTAATTGAAGATATAATACAATAAAGTATTTAAGTTATGGATAAATGAACATGAAATTGGTAATGGCCGAACCAACGACTAGTGGATGGTGATGTTTTTCCGTTTACCATAGAGGCGAGAGAGGATGTGAGAGAGATGAAGAAAGTTTAGGCAGAAAAACTATGAAGAGGATGTTAGATATGTCAGATCTGAATCACATAAAGATGGGTGGAGGGATAATTTGATTTTGGGGAAAAATTTAGGCGGGCTTATTAAGAGTAAACTTCATTTTTGGGAAAAATTAAGTGGACATGTAAAAAATTAGTGATAAAAACTCTTTTAGACAGGTGGGAATGAAAGGAAATGGTTTAAATATTTTTACTTATATAGACAAGGTCTAAATAAAAGCTTTTTGAATCGGTTGCATACATATGCACCGGTCTAAATAACAAAAACATATTTAGACCGGTGTTTCTTAAAGGAACCTTTCTAAGTAACTTCTTGCGGGGCAAAATACACATTTAGACCTGTGTTTTTCTTAGCAGGTCTAAATAAGAAGGTCTAAAAGGCAGTTTTTGTAGTAGTGGTTATTGATCCATGCACTGTGATTGAAGGAGGGGAAAATCAATAGGTTTGTGGTCATTTAGCTATGATTAAAGGTCATAATATTTTTTTGTAGTAAATCAAATATATTTCCATATATTTCTCCAGCAAGAACCTTCGTATGAAGCAGATGTGCTTCGGGTTTGGGTCTTAAGTCTCTGATATGCTTTTGGTTCGAATACAGTGAATACATCTCCTTATAGTGTGCTTTTATTTTGTAGGAATAAATTATATTGCGTACCTATATCTTTAAGAAATCGATCAACATGTTCTGTCTCAGCTCGTACATGTTGTAAAAGACATCTAAAAAAGCTTTGAAACGTATCAACTCTCCAAAATAAACGAGGTAAAAAATGTTGGTTTTACTTAATTCTTGGTCATGCTGGTTTTTATAAGCAACAAGCTGAGTCTTTGTTTAAGAATCTTTCCAGAGGGCAAAATGATGCGTCCCGGATGTCGGTTTACACTTGGCCTTATGTTTTAGGTTAGTAAAATAGATGGCAATGACACTGTTAAGAGTATATCAGAAACCTGATTTGCATTTCGCGTATGTGTCTATGTTTTGATTAGATTTCGTGGCATTATCTTTTAAATTAAATGGATTTATTAAGTTTTGAGTTCCATCATTTTCTTACCATTGCTAGG
>BQNB010050149.1:0-11503 GCA_026074375.1 Tanacetum coccineum | reverse complement strand
GTGAGAGTATCATCATAAATATACTATCCCACCAATAAAGCAACTTAAAAGGCAATAAAATTGTGAATAAGCTAATGTTAATACACCAATAAAGCCATTTAAAAGGCAATAAATTACGAGCACACAAAACGTAATACATAATAATGGTGGAATGTCCAAATAAAGATAGTGTCCCATCAACAAAGTCATAAAAGGGCACACAATCAAGCCAATCAACGTGGCATGCTGCATGCCCACTCTAAGAACATATATGATCACCTTACTTTTAAAAGTATATGGCATTGTTTTAAAAGTACGTTAGCTTAAACGGGTTAGCTATGTATCTCTTTGTTGTAATTGTTTTGTCTGTGAGCATTTTAGCCATGATGTTAACTTATGAAAACTAATATTTAGCCTCGAGAAATGGGTACGACTTAAATATTACTCCCTCCGTCCCACATTAAGTGTCCACTTGACTTTTTCAAAGTCTTTTTTCTTCAACTTTGACCTTAATGATTTATTCTTATGTTATATGATACTTGATGCAAGATATATGAATGGATAGAGTTTTGAATATATTTTTCGTTGGTAAAATTTTCGTTCAATATTATATAACACAAACAAAAATATTTATGGTCAAAGTTGAGGAAAAAAGACTTAAAAGATTCCATTGTGGACACTTAATATGGGACGGAGGGAGTAATAAGTTAGCTCCCACCGCAAAGCGCATACTACAGTAGCTAAATACCCTTCGAGACTAAGTTAACCCTCGCCGCAACGCGCGGGCAATAGGCCAACTTGTTAAAGTAACAGAATAGACAAAATAAATATGATTGAGAAAAAACTTTTTTTTTTATTTGCTTGAGGCATATTTGTCATTCCCAACCATTATGGGCTATGGCCCAATTTCAATAAATATATGTACCTTTGCACTTTTGCAGTGTTAAAAAAATTGTTTATCACAACTTAAATATCAATACCATTATACACAATCATTTTTTTAGAATGGCAATTTTTTTCACACTATACCATCTATCTCACAAAATGCATTTAGCGAAGCTTGAATCTAAAATGTCTAGGTTGATGGGAACTCACATACCACTAGACCAAATGCCTTGGGTTATAGTTTTCATGTCGTTGGTTTGATCATATGTTTTTCGTGATATATAAATGAGACTGGCTTAAGGGTGTCTTTTGGGTAAACCATAGTTTTTAGCTTTTGGCTGACTAATTCACGTAAACTCAGTTCATCTCACACAAACTTAAACCAAGTAAGTTTTTTTATGAAAGATTGATAGGTTGCTTGCACCAAACAAGATTCATACTTGCGACCCTAATAATAATGTAGTCACAAGTTTTTACTGACTACGCCACCCCCTGTGTTAAAACTTAAAAAATGTACTAATGTTTAATTGTTACAGGTGATCACGAACTATGATCTTTAGTATGGTATTCCATTGAGTTATATAAATTACTATATTGTTTCATGTTCATTTCTCAAGTAGTCACCTGTTTAACGACAAGCTCATACACATCTTTATTTACCTATTTATGCTAGGTTGTTAACTTATAGAAGAAAAACACCTAAAATAACTCGCCACCAATCAATTTACGGATGATTTGTTCAACATTGGATTCGTTGCGTGTTGAAAGAAAACAAAAATGTTCATAAAGTATAAACTAGGATACATAAACGAGGACAGATCACATGGTTTTATATCGGTATGCTTTGAGCTATCTAGTAAAGAGTGTTCCATACTTTTATCTATAAAGGAGTTCTCTCTGATGTGCGTTCTATTATGGCCTCTTATTCATGAAGGAGTGATCGTCCTTGGGTATCGGTTTCTTCATTGTAAAATAAAGTTCACTCTTTAGTTATACACATATGCATATAATTATACTAGTATTCAGCCATTCCTGTGTAGTAACAAAGGTGAAAAAATATGTTTACTACTTCTTGATGTTTACAAAGAATCAGTGTTGCAAAACAAGGTCTACAATGTCGATTAATAGCCAATTAGACGCTACATACATAAGGCTACCAACCGATTAATGTTACAGGGTTAAACAAATAGGTCAACATTGGTCAACGGCGATCAACAGTGGTCAAACTTGCCGAAACCTTCTAATCTTGCCGAAAGTACCTAAAACTCATTGTAAACTTGTTTTGATCACTTATATTAACTGTTTAAATCTATTACAAGTTGTTTTTTAGAAAAAAAACTTGCCAATATGGAGGTCTAAGAACTAAGAACGCAAATGACGGACAAGCACTCGGCTGCAAGTACGATATCGAAACGGATTGGGAGTAGCAAACACAGATTGGTGGGCTCGACAGGGCCGGCGTCTATAAACATCGGGGATGCGGTGACGATGTAGAGACACTCGGGGCTTTTTTAGTGTTGTTATTGCATTTTGAAATATGCTGGACTATTGAGGGTCTACATGGCCATAAGTTGCAGAAAATCATTGATGACATCGTAGCCGAAAAACTCAGAAAACAAAAAAAAAAGAGTAAATCAATAAATAAAAAAGATAAAAAGAAAAAAAAGAAATCGAATATTCCTCGTCATTACAAACTACAAGGTAAGTCGACGCCCGGCTAACGATTCACGATTTTTGCAACCTTGCAAAGAACTATTGAATGATGTGGGCTTTTGGATTGTTATAATGATTTTTTAATCTAGACCAACATGAAATTGACCAACACAAAGTGGAATGAATATGTGTTATGATTAGCAAAGACACACTTGTATTTTTACAAGCAACATTTTTGCATACCGTGGTAAGATAAAAAAATTTGTTGGAAGGAGTATGTTACGGTTTATGGTGGCATCTCTGGTCTTTCAGGAACAATTGCATCTTTGGCTCAGATATCCCTTTAAAGGAGAAGATTTTTGACGACGTAGTGTTGAGTACTTTTAATTGGATTCGTTATCGTTGTAAAGTCTCTTTTAGTTGGATAGATTGGATGAAAAATCCTTATCTAGTGTATTTGTAACTCCTAGCGCCTTGCTAGTTTCTAATAATATTGCCGTTAAAAAAAAAGACACAATTGTACTTTTACAAGCAACATTTTTGCATACAAAAAGTCATATAAAGAACAAATTAGACATGACCACTTTTGTTCCTATGAATCAACTTGTCTCCTCAATGAAAGTTGGACACATCAAACTCATTGTATATAAGACTATTTCTACACAAATATCTGATTTTTGTCTGCATACATTTAGAACCTTGTTACGTTTCATATTTGATTATAAGGTCTTGTTTAGAGAAAAACTAATCAATAACAGTAGTCAATAGAAAAGACAACATTTTTTTAAGTTATCTGTGTTTTCGACTCAACATTAGCCGACTAATTCTAATGCGATGGGTTTCTGATAAGTAAGCTTTTCTTAGATTGGCTGGAAAATAATGGTTCTAACCTCAAAAAAGAATGGTGGTCATGGGTCCTCGAGTTTTTTTGCACATAACCGCGCTCCTCCTTTTCAAGTGGGTTTGAGATTTTCTAACTGATGTTCTCTTTGTGGACTCCATTATTAAAAGCACTCTTGGAAACAAATGAGCTTTAGATACTCATAAGTTGATTCCTAGAAGATCTCCATGGCAAGACGTAATTCTTGCTATTCATTCGCTTCAAAGTAAAGGTATAAATCTTATGGATTTTATTCAAAAAAAAGTTGGCAACAGTGAGAATACTTCTTTTTGGGATGATTCTTGGTTAGGAGAGCTTTGCGTGAAGGTTCTTTATAAAAGGTCATATGCTTAAGATTGTGTAAATCTATTATTGTGGCCGAGAAAATGGGTCATCACCTCTAGTCTCATTCTTTTTCGTAGGATGCCAAGAGATAGTGTGGAGTCAGGAAATTAATGGTTTACTTTGCTCGAAAGTTGCTGATCTTGTGCTCCAAAATATACCAGATAGATGGTGTTGGTCTTTAGAAGGCTCACAAGAGTTTTCGGTTAAATCCTCTCGCATCTTAATTGATAATACAATCTTGCCGAAAGCTGAAGTTCCAACTAGATTGGCTTAGATCGTTCCCATCAAGGGTAAATGTTCAGCTTGGAGGGTTTGCTGCTAAATTACCTACTAGAGGCTAATCTTTCGCTTTAGAGGAATGGATATTTCATCAATTGCTTGTCCCTTTGTAATTCCGATTGAATGCCACTTCTCATATATTTTTCGCTTGTCCCTTTGGCTCGCAATTTGAAGAAAATTTTTTGATTTGTGGGAAACTTGAAGATGTGGCTTTTTAACCCCTATAACGAGTGGCTTCATCTGGATTGTCAATATTCGTTGATATAAGCAATTGAAGTGTTCCTGATGTATTTGTTCGGATGTGGTGGTTAATTTGGCGCTTCATAAATTCAATTGCTCCTTTGAGAATACTCAACCAAGCGTGCTCTCTTATTCGATGATGTAGTTCAATTTTCTTATACGTGGTGCTCTAGTCGATCTAAGTGTAATGTTAATTGGGTCACTTGGTTACAAAACCCTAATTTTGTTATCTTGTAATCTTTTCTAGCTTCTTGCTAGTGTTTTAATAAAAATATGTTGTTCAAAAAAAATAACAGTAGTCAATAGAAAAGACAACATTTTTTAAGTTATCTGTGTTTTCGACTCAACATATGCGATTACTCTTTTAAATAGCTCAGAATCGGCGCATATGAATCTTTGTGGCCACAAAGGATTAGTTTTCTCCCCCTAGATTCGAACCATTAACATCCGCTTTGAAAGCCTGGTATTCTTACCGTTGGGTCACCATTTGTAAATATAGTTTTAGCAAGAAGCATTTAGCGTGGAGCAATAGCCGCACATTTTTAATAAAGCGTTTGATAACGTAAATGTGTAACTGAAATTGTTAAGTGTAACCGACGGTTGCCTTGCCTGTAATAGATACCAAAAGTAGCATTTTAATTTTGAAGCTTTAAAAAAAACTCGATATGCTAGTAGTTGCTTTGTTGTGAATCAAGCATTGAATACAAAACGCTAAACGCTCTTAAAAAATTGCTGCCAAATTCTAATTATCCCATAAAAGACACAAGGCCATATAAAGACACAACTATAAAAATAAAAAACTCTTAAAGAATAATTCCATCGTAAAAAGAATAAACGATGGTTTATAGTAGGCGGAGCATTATAGATCGCGGACTGAACTGTGAAACCGAACCAAATGTATTTCAGTCGGGTCTTCGGTCCAGTCTTACGCACAAACAGACATTTTGTTGGACCGGACATGGACCTAACAGTTCGGCCCGGAGTTTTGGGCCAAATCGGTTTTCGAGCCGATCCGGGTTTGGTCAGTCCGGTCCGGTTTTCGGACCATGCTCAGCCCTGCCTAACAGCAATGATCCTGAGCAAGCAAGCAGTACAAGAGTATACCAAACATCAATACTGGCGTTCTAACGCAAACATCAAACAGCATTGTTATGCACGACGTACTTCGTTTTCCTATAAATTTACTACTTATAAAGAGACGCATAACAAAAAATGACCAAAATCAAGATTGTTGACTTCGACAATATTCAAATAACCATATACTAAAAGGTCTTTATTCCACTATATTCCTACCAATCACACATGAGTAACATAATAATCAGTTCCCTGAACCTAGCGTTCCACGAAATAATGTTATCAGCCTCATTACAAAACTAAAAAGTTCAAAGGCTAACCAATTTTTTTAAAATAAAAGATACTAAAGTTCAATAAGATGCATATGATACATATCAACAAAGAGATTTGAGCATCTATAATCTTTTTTTTATGTCACACCCCCAAAATATCATAGTACAATAGCAACCAGAGGCGTGTGACCTCATGATTATCATGCTTCTAAGCAATACAGAACGACCTCTATATGGGACGTTTAAGAAAAGTCGATCACTTGTATTAGGGAATAATAAATAGTTTAAACATTCTGCGGAAGCTTAAAAATAGGTAATACGACATCGTTTTTAATTAGTACAAATAATCTTTAATCACTGGAAATGACTGCAATGCATGAGACTTCACATAGCATCTTCGTTCTTAATACCTGAGAAAACATTGCTAAAGTGTCAACATAAAGTTGGTGAGTTCATAGGTTTGGTTTAAGCAGAAATGTTTAATGTTTATGAACCACAAGATTTTATCCACATATGACAATATAACAGATACAAAGTCATATAAATTGCATTACTATCGTCTAAGCTCATGACACCGAAGCGTTAACATATACCAACAATAATGAATGCCCTTGCAGGTGTCTAACCCGGGACACCCGTAATCTGACTCAAATGAAACTGTATTCGCTTGACTAATGTCAGTCCAAGTCGAACAGGGACGTCAATCCCGATAGATCTATCCATAACATTCGCGCTTACAAGTAATTAACGGTTCATGATAAATCGGGCAAATAACAACTTGGGTTAAATCGGGACTTAGACCAATCAGTAATGTATAATTGTACTTGTGTTCACATGTTTAAAATAAGCAATGTTCTCACCCCGTTTTTCGACTCGAACTTTTCACTTCTCATTTCACTTACTTGGTTTATGGACTCTAAGTAGGTTAAACGATAAGCATCAACAGTGAAGTAGTTTGCGCAGTATTCATCAGGGTTTCTACCAATCAATGCAAAAACAGCAAGAGAGTGGCGGCACGGTAGACCAATTTCTTTCCACCCTAAGCAAGTACAACTCCAATCACCAATATTCACAACATGGGTCGAGTCCTCGCGAACCTCAAATAGGGTATCAGAAGAGATCAAAACTTTCAGACCACATGATCTGAGGCTCTCTTCTTGCAGTTATTTCTCCTTTGTAGGAGTAAGGTGGGTAGACCACATACATGCATCCAACTTAGCATCCGTTATGGCATCAATCATGGTACGTAGTAAAGCGTCTATTTTGTGTAAAATAGACGACTCCTGATAATCCTCCATTAACTTAGCAAGTGATCCGCCGACATCATCTGTGATGTGGTTATACCGCTCGCCCTTGAAAGATGAACTCGCCCAATGTTGAGGTTCAATTTGCATCACCCAGTCATAAGCCTGTGATGATATCAGCTTAATCTGCTCTATTGACTTTCTAAAACCAGCAAGACGAACAGCGTGTGCTGAGCCAAGAAATAAACTGGCAAGAAAGATTTCCCGTCCCCTTGAAACGGACCCTTTACGTTTCTCTTAAAGCTCTCTAATAGATGGTAAATTGAATAACTGACATGAGCATCTTGAAAAACTTCAAAAACAGACGTTTTCAAATTCTTTTCCATATCAAAGACAAAAGTCATGGGTTGTGAGTACAAGATAGCCGCTTTTAACTGTTCCAAGAACCAACGGCAATTGTTGTCATCCTCAACGTCTACTATAGCAAATGCAACTGGGAAAAAATCATCGTTTCCATCAATGGCGTTAGCCGTCAATAAAACTTCGCCATACATGGACCTCAGAGAAGTAGCTTCAAGGAAAAGAAGGGGGCGACAACTGTTTTGGAATCCATATAATGTGCGTTTGAAGACACAATATGGAGCTTTAAATCTTTTGTTCTCGCCAACAATGAGTTTAGAAATGCTGCCGGGATTTGTTTCAATAATCTTGTCGCAAAACCATGGTAACAGATTATATGACTCTTTATCTGATCCTAAACGTTCATCTTTGACAGCCATAGTTCCATGGTTCAAATCGACCCCCGAGTCCTTTAAAAGTTGATTAGCAATTTCCTTTGGTTTCAAATGTGGTGATTCTTGCAGCTTCTCATTTAAGGTAATTACCAACGAATTCACTCTTGATTCCAAATCACATGTGTGTACATTATTCATCGTCTTCATCTTAAAAGACTCTGTAGTCGGGACCCAAACGGCGTTAAACTTCCAAGAACAATCTTCACCAGTACATACACCATTAGCACGATTCGTATCATTTTTCTTGAGTTTATATTCAAAGCCATTTGCCATAGCATATCTCTGTAACGCTTGACGAAAGTCGGATACATTTGAGAACTCCTGACCAACACCAGAAATGGCTGATTTCCACACAGATACTACAGTCTCAATTGACACGTCATCATCAATAATGGCAAGAGCAGAGGGCCCCACAAACTCATCAATTTCTTGATCACTGCCGTCAGCTTTAGTAGGTCGTGGGCGGCGTGCTCTTTTTCTACCTGATTTTGCCTCTTATCTTCATCATGCTTATCTTTAAATGTGATAATTGGTTCACCAAAACAGGTTAAACTCAAAAGGTTAGTCTGTTCAGGATTACATACAAGAAGAACGCTATCGCCACATAGTATTCCTCGAGAACTGGATTTTTGTAGAGAACTCTGAAGATCCAAAATTGACCTTGAAATGGGATTTGCAAGTGCTTTCACTTTCGACCCTTTACCTTTCCATCTTGGTTCCGTTACAACCTTCACGAAATAGATGAAACATGTGAGTGCTAATATAAAGCTTAATTACTTAATGAAATGCACTTTATTTTCAGAAAATATAAATGAGTAACTACAGAAAATAACAAACTCAATGGCATTATCGCTAAATAAACACCACGTCAACTACCGAAACATCTAACCTGATCAGCTAAATCATAAATCAACTTTGAGTCTTCCCCATATTTTCCTGTAAGGTATATTTATACTTTTTCTTTGCCTTTCAAAAAAAAAAAATGGTTATCTTCTTTCTTCAAAGTTCCATGAAGAATTGAACCTACATTATTTCAGTTGTAAAATAGGCAAATCTTGACGGACGAACTATGTCCTAAACACAAACCTACAGATTGACTGAAAAACACATGACGACCTGAATGAAACAACACAGTAGAACATACTCTAGTTTGACGTCTAAGCCTGTTGACCTTCAGCAACAATTTTATGTATCTTACATAAATTATATGAAGCGTCTAACATGTTGATAACATTACATACTATAAATTGAGATTAACATTACACACTATGAAAATATGACAACTTTAAACAGTAGGATCTTAACAACCAAACACGGATAATTTTTTGCAGAAATGAGTATCAGTAGCCATTAAACAATACCCATAACCCTTAAACAAGACATCAACCCGATAGAGCACATTATTAATCCACTATAACGCCTTAAAGCAACTGTAACATATACTGTAAGTCCAAACCAAACCACCATCTCAATTCTCAAACATCCGAAAACATGTACATAAACCCGTAGCGACAATTTAACAATCGCGCATCACTAAACTACTTATAATTTTATCCCCATTATAGATATCCAAACATTGTAAATCCAACAGATCTGTTGTTAAATTCCTTCTCTACTTCAGCCATCAAAATTTACAAATTATGGAACTATTGACATATATTAATCTTCGAAAATTTAAAGTTACAAACAAAAAAAGACTCGGTTCAAGTAAATTCCCTACACATTTAACTTTGACAAAAATCAATCTAGCACAGTTTAGGTCCCAATGAGGGTATTACCTCGAGACGCAAACTTGGTATATATCCTATCTTAAACATATGACCAAAAGCGATCAAACCAACATCTAACTTATTCATTTGAGATAATACACCAATCAAATTTTCAAAAGTTTGTTTCCGCGGTATGAGCCTATTTTTCACCATGTATGCCAACCAATATACCCCTGCCGCAACATATCCTTTCTTGCTCAATTCAATTATTATATCACCATCGATACAAACAGATGCTGGTTCCACACCCTTTTCCTGCATCTCATTCCAAAGGTTTTTAACTTCATCTATCCGTTTCATTTCATAAAGCTTTTCTATAAGGGACCCGTATGATGCAGATGAGGGCTGCAACCCCTGCTCCACAAGTTCATGCAGAAGGTTCAAACCCTCAGATATTCTACCTTCTTTACATAAACCCCTAATCATACAATTAAAAGTTACTACATCCCGAGGAACATTTTTCTGTCCCATCTGCTTAAATAGTTCAAAAGCCTCTGTTATCCTTCCGTGTGAACACAACCCATTAATCATGGTATTGTAAGTAACGACAGTTTCTCTATAACCACTAGTTTGCATCTGGTTGTAAAGATTTAGCGCCTCCTTTACATCATCGATTTTAAAGTGCCCATATATGAGTGTGTTATATGTATAATTCAAAATATTGGTTCGATATCTTCTCAATCATCTCAAACTAACTTCCTTAGCATCTCCAGCCACTTATCTTACAAAGCCCATGAATCATCGTCATGTACATAATCTTATCAGGTGCATACCCTCGATCCTTAAGGTCATTAAATATACGCAACCCTTCATGTTGCATTCTCCTTAAACACAACCCATGTTTAATTTGTTGATAAGTATACAAATCAGAATCAACACCTTTAGCAATCATAATATGCAAAAGCGCCGATACTCTACTATACTTCCTATCCAAAATAAACTCAAACAACAAATTATCAAAAACAACTTTATTCGGAACATACCCGTCGTCCAACATCTGTCTAAGAACTTCATACCCTTTCGTCACATTCCCATCCAAACAAAACGCGCGTATCAAACAATCAACCGTCTCAACACCAAGCTCCATCATTTCATCATACAACTCCCACACAATGTCCGTCCACCCAGCTTTAACACACGCCCTCAAAACAGAATTCCACGTTTCTAAACTAGGGTAATTTACGTCCTTTTTCATTTCATCGAACACGTGCAATGCATCCTCAACCATCCCATTTTCACACAAACATTTCACATATAACTCCAAACTACCATTTTCAGGCACAAAACCCGTAAACTCAATAAATTTCTTTGCCGCTTTCGCAGCATTATCGTTAACAAGCTCATTAAACACAAACCCACAAAGCGTTTTATCGGGCACATAGTCAAACCTCAAATTGAGCCAATACAACAACCTAAGCGAAAAAAGACATTATCTTGACATAAAACGAGTTGTTTCAAGAAAGCGGCATCGACGAAACTGATATCGGGGAAATCGGATAAAATGGAGGTTTCCCATCTGGGTTTGGACCTAATTGTGGTGCAGATTAGTTTGAGTAAGTGATCTGGGTAATGGGTTTTTGGAATGTTGTTGTTTGTGATGGTTCTTGATTGGGGGTTATTAGGGTTAGGGTTTTGGGTTAGTTTTCTTGGAGTTTTAGGACGGAGTAAGAGTCTGGTGAAATGAAATGGGAGTTTTGCCATTAGGGTTTAGGTGAATGACATAAGTGTGAATTGATGGAATGAGATTTGAAGCAGGTTTGTGATGTCAAAATGAAAGAGACAATGTGCATTATGGAGTTGTACCCTTTACAAGTTGTATGTGCACGAAGGCAATCCTACATGAGCGAGACGGCGTCAGGGTACCTAATGCTCTTAAGATGCAATAAAGTCGAACCTGATTGTGAATCAACTCGATGCGATTGTTTAGGTTTATATAGCGGGCTTATTGTTTATGTAGTTTTCGACTTATATTTCATAAGCTAACTTTTGTGGGTTATTTTGAAACTTTACAGCTTGTTGTGACATGAAAAAGGTTATGTAAGCCGAAAAGTTTCAAAATAAGCCACAAAAGCGAGCTTATGAAATATAA
>BQNB010050148.1:0-41657 GCA_026074375.1 Tanacetum coccineum | reverse complement strand
AACTTTGGAAGAGACAAGCTAGTTATTATTTCATTTACAAAGAAAACACTTTCTCTCTCTAAGATATTCTCTCTCAAGTGTTGCTCTCTCTAGAAACTAGCCAGATCCAAGAATCGACCCCGTGTTATGATATAGGATATACCACAATAACAAATAAGGATAAATAAAAGAATTTTTTTTCCGAATAAGATGTGCGGCGTACTTCCTGGAGAAAAGTGATTTTTGGTTTCTATTTGCCAGAAAACGGTACGGCGAGTTTGAAAATTTTATGAAACAAAATAGCACCTAAAACAAGCAACAAACTGATAACAACTTAAACAATTCCCCGGCAACGGCGCCAAAAACTTTGATGTGTGTTTTCCAAGTTTTAAATTTATAATACTAGAAATATCAATTTTTAATAAAAACACTACACTCGGGAAGTATACCCGTTCGTGCATAGTATAGCTTTAGGTAAGTCCAGGTCGTTCCACGGGAATTAAAGTTTTCACAGTTTGTAATTAAGGTGCTAAGGTTAATAAGATTGTCACTGATCAAATTAACCAAAACGTACATAAATTGACTATTGTAAAGAAAGCAATAAAAGGATGATTCAATCAAATGATTAAGGTATGTTTGTTTAGGCAATGATCACTTAGATAATGATGTGTTTGGAATAGTGTTTAAAATAGAGTTATCACAAGTTATAAATTCTTTCGGCCTTTAAATATAACTAGTGATTATATCAATTAATAACAACAAATCCTTTCGGCCTTTATAAGTTATTATAACCAATATATTAGATGGATTGATAGAACACATGTATAAAAGAACCCTTACGGCCTATATTCTTGTATAAAATATGTTTTACCAATTTAATAAACACATATCCAATGCTCCCTATCAAAGATCACATTATGCCAAAACAAACATAAGAACACTACTCCATAATCAAAGTAACAAAACACATAACATTCATCATGAATTAGCATACTTATATTATAAATAGAGTTGTAGAATTATTACCAACATTTACAGATCTATGATGAGTTTCGGACAATTAGTTCTCCCAAATGAAAACTATAATAAAACCCAAGCTATTGATTCCAATCGACTCGAACCCTTAAGGTGCTGTCACCACCCTTGAAATTCGTGATTAGATGGTGTGGGGTGATGAGAGAATTGTTGTGGAGGTGTGTTTAAAATGAGAGAAATCCTTCTCTATTTATAGGCTGATTTCGGGTAGAAGTGCGGCGCACTTGAGAAAAAGTGCATCACACTTAGGGTGTTAATGCACTTAGCATTTATTGGGACTTTAACCATTTCCTTAGGAAATTTGAATGAAAGTGCGGCGCACAAGAAATATATTGCAGCGGTTTTGGGAACTCGATCAGAAGTGCGACGCACTAGAGAAAAGTGCGCCGTACTTTGGCCTTTTCTTGGATCTTCTTTTTGAGATTTGTATGTGATGATATAATAAGAGATGATTTCGTCCCAAGCATCATAGGGGGTATTTATAAGGTAAAGGTAACTTGGGGACCAAGTTGGGAATGAATGTAGACGGATTATGGAACAGATTCGTGAATTAAATGAATCTTCATAAAGTATGCTGTACTCATTTGTAAAACCGGCTGTTTTGGTAATATCTTAGCAGTTGGCCTTTTTCATGGTTGTAGATAATTAAATTCTCTTTCTGTGGCCACTTGAATCAACTCAATCCGAGTTCGTATGCTCCAGTTATGGCCAAAACAGTGAACAGGTGTCGAGAGATCATTAACTTGAGATTGTTTCTTCGTTTAAGCTTCTTATCTTCGTGTATTCTTTTGTATTCTTCCACGACACATACCCAGAACATATAATAGCAAATATACTTGATTAAGTACCAAAAGTTCTTGAGAAATGATCAAATAAATGCAAATAACGCCGCCAAAAACATGTATAATTTAGGCGTTATAAAAAACCATCATTAGCACTCTGTGTTCTGAGGGATAGATCCTGTTAGCAGTTGCATCATCAGGTATTGCCTCCTTGATCCTTTAGGCGGGTTAAACCGCGCATTCCAGAATTAAACTCCTATTAGAACTAACAGAAGAATCCCTTTGTATGATTACAAAAAGCACTTATCTAGGAAAGTTTCTAGCTGACACCGATCTTATAATTTGGGATGAAGCTCCTATGAATAATCGCCGTTGTTATGAAGCGTTAGATAGAAGCCTCAAAGGCATACTCACTACACCGCATTCTTTATTCGAAGGTAAATCAGTTCTTTTGGGTGGAGACTTTTGGCAAACATTACCTATCAAAAAAGGAGCTTCAAAAATGGATGTGAAATCATCATGTATCTCTGAGTTTGAGTTATGATCGCATTTTAAAGTCTTTACGCTAAAAGAAAATATGCGGCTTGCAAGACCAAATATTAATGCAGACGAGCGTAATTTAGTAAACTCATTCGCCTCATCGCTTCTTGACATCGGTGATGGGAAAGCAGGACAAGCAGATGATGAAGATCCTAAAAACACCTCCTGGATCGATATTCCCCCCAACTATTGCCTCCCCTCGGTAAAGATGGTATGTTAAGTCTCATTGACTTCATCTAAGATCAGAACACACTTCAAACACCTTCATCCGTAACCTTATAACAGAAGGTAATTGTTTGTCCCAAAATGAAACCACATACACCATAAACTCAAAAGTTCTCGAAATGGTCCAAGGAGAAAGCACAACCTATGTAAGCAAGGATGAAGCAACACCAGTTGGAAACAACGGAGCAGATACAGAAATGATGTACCATGTGGAACATCTAAATACCCTTAAATTTTTAGTATTTCTCCCACATCGACTAGAACTTAAGGTCGGGGCACTAGTTATGCTTCTAAGGAATATAAACCTTGCAGGCGGTTTATGCAATGGCACAAGGATGATAGTTAGGAAACTCATGACGAAACTCATTGAAGTACAGATTATCACAGGAAATATAGTGGGAGAAAAAGTTTTTATTCACAGTATATCACTCAACCATAAATATCCAAATCTTCTTTTCATTTTCAATTGAATACAGTTCCGTATAAAACTTTGCTACGCCATGACGATCAACAAGAGCCAAGGACAATCTCTCCCTAAGATTGGTGTGTATCTTCCTGCGCTAATTTTTGGTCATTGGCAACTATACGTAGCATTATCCAGAGCCACAACCCTCCATGGTGTGAAAAGCCTAATTGAGTCAGATGAAGATCATCCACCAAATGCCACAAAAAACATAGTGTATATAGATTTTTTGGAAAAATACAACGCACTTCGCAGTTCTACTAAATTTTAGTCAAAAATTTTTCTTTTTTTTAGCATCTAAATTTTAAAAAGCCTGACACCAACACCAAATGTTTTTACAGGTTTTTCTATTGTAAGTGTTTCCTATCATCTAAGAATACCTATTTACTAGCCAATATGACAAAACAATTTTTCTCGATGCTACTTTTAACACTTCTTTTGTACTTCACAATCTTTTATAACGCTACTCAAAACACTTATTTTATACTTTGATATAACTCAACATCAATTTTCTTAAGGTTTACTTCTCAGATGGAGCTATCTATAATCGCTCAGCTAACCTCAAGCTCAACAAACAAAACACTAGAAGCTAAAGTCTATAGAAAATGGATTGCAAAATCCCCCCCCCCCCCCCAAGAACTGACTTTATTTGCCTTTTGTTGTATTATACTCGACCGAGAGGTACACGCCTATCTAGTTTTATACAAATAGCAGTTAAGGTATCAACTTATGCATAACAATGAATACATGTTTGCAGGGCAACGCCATACAAGCCAACATGAGTCTGAAAGACGTCAATTACTTCAACCCAAAACTACAACTTGGCATGGCTTACAGGATCTCGAACTTTATCTGCGAAGCCACCAGTCGCTATCAGTAAACTCTTGAAAATAAAACAAGCATGCAGTTCGGTAGATACACAACTTTTGACAACATATCAGCAACAACGTTTCTGCATCACTATTTTTAATTCACTTTTTACAATCAGCTGGAATAAAAAATACCGAAGCCTGATAAGAACTCTAAGATGCAGTACCTGGTACTAACAGGTAACATACTTCTACATGTATATGTGTCGCTTAATAGGTAAAACCTGTTAGATTTTTCATCTCTTATAAAGTAAATCTTGCTAATAAGTATAAAGTGTTAGTTAAAGAAAATAATAATCATAAAAATGGTTTGTTAAACAAAAATTAGCACATCAAAACAACCATATACAGAAACATTCGTTAAAAACATCTTATTCTATTATACAAGATACCCAATAGGTACATAGAACACACCTTACAATGACCGTCCTAGAAAGCTTCTAAACAAACAACTTACAACAACATTAAAGACAAACTGAATGTAGGCACACACACAACGTCACATTTATTCGAAACAGACTAGACACCTCAAACTAACCAACCCTCTATCCCCCTCAACTTCATAATGAAAGTGTTCTTCTCATGCATATTCATCTGAGTCTCCCTAGCCATTAACAACAAATGAGACGCCTTTTCCATATCATCAAGTTGCATGTGCCTCTGTTGTTCCCACTTAGTTAGTGAACAATAACTACAAAGTTATCATTAACTAACTCATGGCTAGCAAGTAAAGAAAACAGTTTGTTATTTGAAAAGATTTTTGTACGTAAATATAGCTAGTAAGTAAGAGATACAAAAATAACTTTTCAACGTTTAACTCTTTTTATTAAGGATTATACCCCCATTGTATGTGGAACTACAATGGGGATTGAATGGCAATGTGTGTGTGTAATCTTCTCACTAATAAATTTTCATAAACCTAAAGTGTTATGCAAAGTTAACTACTATGCTAACCAACTAAGCTTGCTCAGGGACTTCGTAGATTTGGAGGAGTAGATGTGCGTTTGTGAAAGTTATGACTTTGAATGCATAAAGTTAACATCTACTCCATTACAAGAGTTCTATTTATACTACCTAGGTACACCCACATGGGTGGTAAGCATTAATCCCAATCCTAATACGCTAGTACATTTGTATAGCTTTTCTCAATTACAATTTCTATTCTAGGTATGGGACAAATGCTCTTTCTAAGTTTAGTCCTGACACTGAACTTGTCTTACACCCTCTTCAGGATAAGTTGACTTCAAGAGATAAGAGCTTGGACTTATCTGCTTTCAAACTATCTCACCTATTATTCAGTCTCTTGTCTTTAGGGTCATCTAGTTGTTAGAGATCGTATAGGGCTTAGTGAGTCTATTGCCATAACTTACTGAACCCATCCCCTTCTTCTTTGGCTCTAGCTTCATTCACCGAGTACTGCCTCACTGAATGCTAGAGTCTTTCTTGTAGACTCAGGTTGTGTATCTTGAAGGTAACTCGCTAAGCGACTATTTACTCAATGACCTTAAATTGTTAAAGGATAATTACACTTAGGTTATTTTGTATTTAAATCCTAGTAAGGAATCAGTGGGCAATGACATTGGCCTAACAATCTCCCCTATTTGGATATAAACATAGCCTAAGTGTTTATCAGTGTGAGTGAGTACATACAACTTCTTTTCACATTGATTTATAGAAATCCGTTTAAGGATATTGAGTTCAACCAAAAGAAACTTCATTAAACGATTACAAGAACCTATTATCTATTACAAAAGATAACAAAAAATTACATCATAAGTACTCAGTTAATCTTATATCCAAAGGCTTCCAACTTAATTTTCTTTGACTTGAGCTTCTCTTGATCAGGATGTTCAGCAATGAGTTTCTTTAGTTTCAAGCTGAACCTTGCATTCTCAGGTGACTTAACCATAGAGGAAGCTACAAGATATGACACGAGGGCTTTCATCCTAACTTTGTCTATGTCACTCCATCTTTGAAATGCTTGGTCACTAAATTTATCAGTGAAGAAGATCCCATGCTCAGGCTCTTTGATGACCATATTGTTGACAAATAGGACATGTTTAGGGAGGGTTCAATTGCATTTCAATCCAATGATTTTTATTTCTGGCTCAAGTTCCATGTGTTTCCTCTTCTTTCTTAAGGATTGAGATGAGGCTTGTTCAGGAGCAGGAGCAGGAAGTGCTGACTTGATTTTAAGTTCCTCAGGGATTTTTCTAATCGTTTCATACCTTTAGCTTAGTGAATTCATCAAGTCATGTACAACTGCATTTTTCTTTTTGGGAATGATTTCCCTTAATTTATCCAATTCAGAGATACCAAATGCACCAAAGGAAAAAGGTTTATGGATATCAAAGTTTCTACCATCAGTACCTCTGTAAACTGTTATGACCACTAGCTTGGTCTTTGGATGAATCTTGATATCTGTGATAGTCTCAGGCTTCTATCTGTTATTGATGGTCTACATGTAGATTTTAAACTTATGCTTCCTAAGTTCATGAGATTTTCTGACCTTCTTAGTATGTTCTCTTTTGAGAACCTTGTGTTCTACATCCTGAGCCTTTTTGAACTTCTCACCTGCTTTGGCACTTGCAATTTTCCCTAGGTCAAGTCCAATCTTTTTGGCCTCTTCTTGCACTACTTTGATTACCTTAGGCTTGGATATGGCAAGAAGTCTGGGCTCTTCCTTATCTTTCTTGATTAGTTCTTCCTTATCCATTTGTTCTTGAAGTTGTTTAGCAGTGAGATGGTATACCTCTCCATTTATTTTATAAGGAATAAGAGCATCAGGATCAGGATGAACAATGGTTGATGCAGGCACTAGTCTCTTTAAGATATCCTCATCTGACTTAGTTGCAATCCCTTTTCCTTTATCACTTTTTGGAACTACTTGAGAGCTTTTAGAATGAGTAATTATTGTGGTGATTGGTTGAGCTTGAGTTGGTTGAATTGTAGATATTATAATCGCTCTTTTTGGTTCTCTAGTCTCCCTCTCAGTGTGAGAAGGATGGTCTTCAATGGCAGTATTGGTTGTATTCTCCCCCTTAACATTTGTTGGAATGTGAGTAAGAGCAAGTGTTGGAGTGACACTGTATGAGGATTGGCCTTTAAAAACTTCATACATCTCAGTCATCATATTCTTGATGGATTGGATGTCTTCCTTAAGAGAGGACATGCTGGACTAGATATGGTTTTGAGCTTTTTCAAGACCTAAAAGTCTGGAGCCAAGATTCCATGCCATGTTGGTAGAGGATTTAGCCCCAGGCAGCTAGCTCTTCATCTTGTTTGAGAGCATGAGCCTGAAGAGTATTCACAGATGACTGAAGATCAGTAATGTTTTTGGAGAACTTGGTGAATGACTCAGTGGTGTCAGTGATTTTCTTGTTGATGACAGAGTCATCCTTAACAACATTTTTTATTTCTTTAAGAAGCTTAGTGATGATATTGAGGCCTTTGTAGAGATCACTGATAGTATTGCTGCTTTTGTCAAGAGAACTCATAGAGGCTTCTACCAACTTGTCAGTATGATCTTGATGAGCAATGTTTTCATCATAGTAGTCATCAATGGATGATTTGAGATCAGCATAATTAACCACAACTTCTTTATGCTTTTCCTAGTTATCCTTAGAGATCCTGGTAAACAACGCCTTTGACATCTTCCTAAGATACTTAACCAATTGGTGTTCAGTGAGTGGAAGAGTGTTGTCATATTTCCTGAGAATGTCATCACTGGAGGAGTCAGTATCTAAAGCTTCAGTGGATGGAGCATGAGATGACTAAGGCTTGTCTACCTGAAGAGGAAGAGACTGATGCTGTGTTTTAGCAATGCCAGCGACCAAAGGTTCTTCATCCATTTCTTTACCAGCTCTTAAGATATCCTCCTCACTTTTATCATCAGATAAGAGAAAAGCTCCCACATCTGCATAAGTAGATAGTACTATAGGTTGGGTATCCAGCGCCCATTCATGCGAAGGCTTGCCTTCATTTTCAGGCAGGGATGGTACCTCAATCTAGTGGACTAGGTTTGGTCCACATAGTACTTAGCACCGATCCCTGAGAGATCGGCAATAGGGGGTATACTCATTCAATATCAACGGGTGATATGTTCCCCCCTAAGTCTTTATCCCTAAGTGACCCCTCAAGACGCGGCGTGGTTCTAGCCGTGCCTTCATCAGAAGTCATAGAAGTTATGTCCTTGTCAAGGGGTTGTTTGTTCCCCCCCTCGAGTCTTTGGGATGAGTAGCAGTACTCTCAGGCAAAGGTTTTGATTTACGAGTGCCCTCATCGAGTGTGGAAGGCAATCCCATATTAGCGAGTTGTATGCCTCTCTCTAGATCTTGAGGATCAGGTACGGTGCCCGAGGAGACTGAGTGGGATTGCTCAGAACCATTCATTGGCTTAGGTGGTGATACCTTAGTCTTAGTGGGTGGTCTTTTGGACTTAGGCCTTTTGCTCTTCTTAGAGAGTGCTCCTGGAATCTCAGGGCCCTGTGACTTGGGTAAGGTTGGAGTCACAGTCTGAGATTTCCCTTTCTTTGGCTTTGCAGCCAAAGGAAGTAGAGACAATGAATCCTTCTGACTGTTTACAACAATCATATGGGCCGTCAATTCAATGTCATTGACTTTGGATGGGTCCTTTATAAAATTAGAGTTACGCAGGATGCCAAGTAAAAACCTAAATTATTCATCCCGAGTGTAGTCAGAACCCAATAACACTTGTAAAGCACATGAGATAAATATAGGGTATGAAACATATTTCAGCCTAGACTTATTCAGTAGCTTGGTTACAAGATCACTATAAATGATCTCCCCTATGTCAACCTCAGTCCCTGTGATGAGACTGTAGGCTAAAAGCTGCTGGATAGAGTTCACTTGCTCAAGTGAGGAGTAGTTCCCGCCGAGAACCTAAATCACAAAAGTGAACAGAATTCTATAAGCCATAGGAAAGGAGTTTTTCAAGACTAGGGTTTTGTCCAGATAATTCAGATTAATGGAAATTTTGTCCAATTCTTTCTTGACAGCCTCAGGTGTAGGATGCTCCACATATTTACAATTATTATAATCAAGGCCAGTGGATGAACAAAAGGTGTTAAAGTCAAGGGTTAAAGGTCTTTGCCCATTAAAAACTAAAAACTTGATAAGGAATTCCCTGAGTGGGCGCTGCTTAGTCTCATTAGTTGATGGAAAAGGGTCATAGGCAACAACAGTGCTCCAAAACTCCTTGAGTAAGTTTTGATTGACCATTGAGGGACAGTTGGTAAAAGCTTTTCTCAAAGGATAATTTAGCATAAATTTCATTATGGGTTTGTAAGCAGGCACATTTGGTGGGTAGTTAAAGTTACCCACCACATTATAGGTATGAAAGGTCACATTCTCCACAGTCATGTTGTTCCATTGAGGAGCATACTTGATTGTTTGTTGTTCTGCCATTTTAGGTGAAATGTGTTTAAAAACAAAAGGTTTTAATGGCAGAATATTACACACCAGATGGTCCCAAGTTAATGTCTAACGTTGATCACTATTGTGAAATGTGTAATATGTTATCAAAAGGAGCAATACAAGGATGGATATCTTTGTAAAGAGGACAATTGACCAAACAAAATGATTTGAAAATAATGATTTTTCAATGAACAATAGACGAGTTAAGCTTGTTATTACAAGAAAAGATGAACACCCACACACTTTCTTTTAGAGAGAAATTAGGCAGAGTATATTTGCTTTGTAAATTTATGTGTGGGTTTTTCTTTTCTGGGGGGTTTGTCCTAATAAAACAAGCTTAAATGACCAAAATCGGATATAAAATGCTATGAATATGCTTGTTTTGCTTTATGTACTGTACAGGTATCAGATATCGACAAAAAGACAAAAAAAACAAAGGCAAAACGGACAAAACCGAGAATGAGAATGGAAAGAGCATGAAAAAACAAAGCCAAAGCCGTATATATCCTTAATAGGCCAACCCGTACCCATTTTATTGGGTCGAGTCAGCCCATTAACTTTGTATCTATAATAAACCAAGTCAAAAATAAGTCCAAATTCTTTATCTATTTTCCTGGCCCAAGAATCAAAAGCCTAATCCCATACAGTCGGGTCAAAGTTCAAGTCATATGTGGTCAAAAGGTCAAATAAATAAAATGAGTTACTATTTATCCTTCTCTTTCCCCCTTTCCCTCTCTTTTTCACCCACAACAAATACCAGGGTAAAATCAATTCGCTCCACGCATCCCTCCTTTCTAGAAGTCCATGTAGGCATAATCCTAACACCTCTGACACCTATTTAATCCAAGCTGGCAATATCTAGGCCTATGATTAGATAATGAGACGTGTTAGAGATCCAAGGGTTGAAATTGATGGATTAAGAGGCGATTAACAATCAAGGGCTCTGATTAAAGATCATAGGACGCTCCTCAAAGGCCTAAAAGCTTCACATCATGGCTATAAATAGAGCTCTCACTCACACAATAGAAATTATCCAGGGTAGGAGTAGTGTAGTGTAGTGTAGCTTAATTTCTAGCTTATGGTCATTACTTAATTGAATTTTCTTTTTAAACTTTGTATTCAATTTATGTTTAGTAAAATATCAGTTTACCATTTAATTTGTCTCTTAATCTTGTCTTTACTTTAATGCATTCTAGCTTAATCATGTTTTCAAAAGTCATTTAAATAAGCTCATAAGCTCTTATTTACTGCATAAGTTGTTTTCTGTTCATCAATTCACTCACAAATTACCTCAGCTTATGTTTTGGATGATAAGCCAATAATAGACGGGCTTATAGACCTTACCAACTTGTTTTCAACAAGTTGGAGCTTATAGAATAGGTCTAAAGAGCATTTTATGTTCTTGTTTAAGCAAAGGACAAATGTACACTCTCTTTTACTAATTTTCTAGCTTAATTCCTTTAAAGCTTAATTACTGTTTCTGCTTATTCTGTGCTTTTTAACGCTTTAATGTGCTTATTCTTCCTTAAAGTTAGCTTAGCATGTTTAGTTTTTGGTTTTAAATAGCTTAGTTTAAGTTTTAAGTAATATGTCCATTTTTTAAAGCCAAATTAGCTTATTAAGTTAAGTTTGTTATTAAGTGCTTATTTCTCCTAGTTTTGCTTATTTGTGCTTAACATGTTTAGTTCTTAATCTGTTTGATCAATTCATATCTTAGTTAAGTCTGTTTAGCTTAAAAAGTAGAATTTCAAATTCTAAAGGGGAGTTTGGCACACGTAGTTTTAACTTAGTTAAGACTGCTTGTGTTCTTATTGGACATTAGGTCAGTTTTAACTAGCTTTAATCAAGTCTTAAAGTTAGTTTTAATAAGCTTAGAGTTGGTTTTTATAAGTTTCGAAGTTTTTATTATCAATAGTTTAAGTCTTAGGTTCTAAGTTTGCTCATTAAGCTTATTTGTCAATTTTCTTAAAAATGTATTTGAGGTATGGTTTTTGTGTTCAAAATGTGATTTCTAATGCATCTAGTCCAATCTGTTTTAAGTTAACTGGTGTTGGAAAATCCTTTTTCAAAAAACAGTCAAGCTTGCTAGTTCATACAATGTTCTTAAAAGTCCAATTATGCAAATCAATTGTAGTCAGCATTAAGCTAATTTTAGATTAATAGTTGTTAAAAGAAGTTCATCAAGGTCTGTTCTTTATCTGTTTTTAGCATTTTGCCTTTTTACTTTGCTTATTGAGTCTAATTTTTAAGCTTATAATCTGTCTGCATAAACCAAAAACCTAAAAATATTAGCTTAATTCTGTCTTTTTTAAGTCCTTTTCTTAGCTTAATTTCTTAGTTAATTTTCTTAAGTTTAGCTTAATTGAGTTCCTTAAGTATTAGTCTTTATCTGTTTTAAGTTTTTAGCTTAGGTTTGGAGCTTATGTGTTCTAAAAATTAGCTCATAATCTGTCAAATAATCCTTAGAGACCTGTTTTTAAGTCAACCTGTCCTTGTGCTCTTAGTTGCCTTCTAGCTTATTACATTTGCTTATTACTAATTTATTTTAGCTTATTAGATTTAAGTGTTGGTCTGTTTTAGCTTATTTAGGTTTTGCAATAGCTTATTAAGGTTTTAGAAAGCTTAGTAGTTAGTTAATAGTCTTTTAGTTATAATAAGCATATCTGTCACTTTTGTTAGCTTGTTTCTGACTTATTTTTAAGTTCTGTAAAAAGTTCCTTTTTAAAGTTGCTTATTATTGCTTATAGATTAGTTTTAAAAAAGAAAAATGAAAAAAAGGTTTTATAAAAAAGAAAGGTCACGGGTTTTGAACCTGTAACCTCTCTTTCACACACACAACACCCTTACCATCTGCCCTGGGGACTTTTTCATTTATTACTTTGAAACATCTTATTGTTATACTCTTTTAAGTATTAGCTTATTCAGCTTATTTGATTTTTCATTGCTTATCTGTTTGAGCTTATTAGTTCCTGTTTCTTTATAAACCTTCATTTTAGCTTATAGAATTTTAATAAATTTTGTAAAAAATTTTAGGATTAAGTTTTATATTTTTAATTTCATTTTTAGTATTATTTAGTTAATAATTTACTTTTAATTAGTTTAAAAATCCAAGAAATGTTTTCTTTGTTTTTAAAAAATTAGTTTAAGTCATTCAACTTAAGAAATTTTGCATTTTAAGTTTTTAGAGTTTATTTTGATAATTTTTTGTTTATCCGTTAGTCCGTTAGTCGTTAATTAATCGTTAAGTCTTTAAATATCATTAGGTTTTTAAAATTGCTTTAATTTCTAGTTTAGCATGCCTTTAATTTATTTCTTTTTGCGTTATTAGGTTTAGAAATCAATCCAAAACTTAAATGATAATCAAGCTCGATTCGCAACATAAACGTGAATTTCCATTCACCTCTCACCGAGGAGAACGATACCCGTGTTGATTACTTATTATTCTTTCCTAAGAATAATTTGTATGATACTTTGCTTACGTATATGTATTTTATTATATATATTATATATATTTGAGGGTTATTTGTTTGATACGTATAAAAACGAACATCAAAATGGCGCCGTTGCCGGGGAGAGGTGTAGCGATTTTTACGGGATTGTTCGTGTTCGAGCCTTGAAGATCCTTTCCCCGTGAAAGTTTTCGTTTTATTTTATATAAAAATACAAAAATATTTTACACTTCTATTCTTATTTTCTTTTATTTTAATATTGAAAATAACCGTTTGTTAATTGTCGTTTCGGCTCATCTTTAGTTAACAAACTATAAGAGAGGTATAAGGAGGGTCGATCCTACGAACTTCGACCCGAAAGGAGAAGGTTTTTAAAACGCTTCGCGCTTACCCGCTCCTCCGCTTCTTTGTGCATTTTCTAAAGAGCTACCGTGCACTTTTGACTTTCGGTTACCAAAAATATTTTTCTTTCTTATTTTTATTATTTCTTTTCCTTATGTATTATTTGAAAAATCTATAAATAATCTTCTCTATCCTCTTATTCGTTTAATTCTTATTCTATCTACCTTCTTATCTGATAATTCTTCAACATGTCTTGGTTTTCAAGATGCTCGTGGTGTGGAGGTCCGTTTAACGGTGGAAATTGTCGGCGTTGTACCAATGTGAGTTTCGGAGACGAGTTTGTCCGTAACCCCGATCCCATTTCAAATGATGAAACACCCGATTTTTCCTACCCACCTCCACAACCCCAAACATCTTCGCTCGACCAATTTCATTGTTTTCATTGTAAAGATCCGTTAGAAGATGGTGTACGTTGTCAACGGTGTACATGTGTGAGGTGTGGATATTATCTTGGAGAAGGATTTTGTTCATTTTGCAATTCTGAAGCTGGAAATTCATTCGTTTATGATTCAAATCCGAATTCTTTCAATGATCCTCCAAATGTTTTCCCCCACCCTCCACAACCCCAGTACGAATCATACTCGTGCGAGTTATGTGGGAACGATTCTCACTACGGTTATGATTGTCCACCACGGTTCCCGCTTGTCTATGAGCAGGAACCGAGTTACAATCAAAACTTTAGTGATAATTATTATCCACAAAATTCACCAAGTTTTCCACAACAATATCTTTGCTGTGAAAACTGTGGGGGTCCTCATGAAAGTTTTCAATGTCAACCGATGAATCAAAACCACTTTGAGCATAATTCTAACTATTCCGGTTTTGACCAACCCCCGCAGTATTCCATTGATCATCAAGAAGACCTTAATCAACAAAGGATAAGCGATGTGCACATAGATTGGTAAAATAGAAGATCACATGCACACATGATGCATCATTTGTGAAGTGTAATTCAACATAAAGCAAATAACTAGCGAACGATCATCACCTCTTACAAGAAATGAAGTAATCCAAGAATGAAGATCTAAAGCAGCATTATTTAGATGAAATTTAAGTAAAGTAATTACTACAGATTAACGAATATCCAATAGAGAAATATATATTCTTTTAGTAAGGGGAATGTGAAATTATGATTGATGAGCTTAAGGGAAAATTCAATGGAATGAGTATTGAAATTAATAAAAAGAAAGAGCTTCAGTAACTAAAGCATGCGGCTAAACTTAGTACTTATACTACCAAGCATTCGCGACGTTTCAATTCTTTTTATGATTACGACAATTACGAGGAGAGTACTATTCCTTTGAATGGAATTGTTTCTTAAATACCTTCGTCTATTGCAGTCACTCCCGTTTTACCCACTTTGGAGCTCGAGGACTCTCTTATCAAGGGGAATGAGCATCTTAGCACTATTCCTAAAAAGGAATCAGACGAAGTAATAAAGTCTAGTGTTGAGGACCTTGTTTCAATCCCAAGTGAGTCTGAGGATACTTCCGAAAGTGATTGTGATTTGCTTTCGTGTGATGATTTCTCTCCCATAAACGTTTATGAGGAAAAATCCGTAACTTTCTCTAACCCTCTCTTCGATTCAAATGGCAATTTTACCTCTAGTGATGACGAGTCACTATCCGATGAGGACGTTCTGGAAGATAATGTTAAAATTTACTCTAACCCTCCTTTTGAATTCGATGATGAGTACATCTCTAGTGACGTAAATCCTCTTTTTGATGAGGTGTTAGAGAACATCGAGAGTAAGGACTCTTATGTTTCTAATCTTGATGAGCCAGCTTTGCATGTCACACCTTTCTGCGATGCTAATACGGATGAGTGTTTTGACCCAGGTGGCGACATTGATGAGATTGAGCTTTTACTTCACCATGATTTATCTACTCCTAAGCTAAGCGTTGCCTCCATTCTTGAGGGGTTCACCGATGAACCGCTTCTCGTTGAGAATGATGATATATTTGATTTGGAATCTAAAGAAATTAAACGGAAGAAGATTTTGTACGATGCTCCAATTGATGATTTGATGATCGAGGATAAAGTTTTCGACCCCGGGATTCCGAAGAAATTTTTTTCTCCAACATATGTGTACTTACCCTTTAAGGATCGCCATTATCTTTCCTTGACATATGTTACCCGAATTTTTCTTCCTTATTTCACCTATCCAGTGGAATCTCCTTTTCTTCTCTCCTCCGGGAGTGAGGATTCCATTTTTGACCCCGACATCTTCGCTTTTCATTTTTCTTCTCTAGAACCGGTGGCATCTCATCGAAGTGGAACTTTCATGTGCTTCAATGTTTATCTAAACATCTTGAATGAAAGTCCGATGAAGATTTTCTCTTCCACATGTTTCGTCCCTAATATCACTATGATATGGGGAGAGTCAAGCTAGAGACTCACACAAAAACAAGCGCTTCATTAGTGGCAACCCATGCTTATCCTTAGTAGTAATATATTAGTATAATATTTATTAATAAGTGTGATGTGAGGAGGTTTGCCTCTTCCTTTCTCGTGTTTCGTGTTTTGTGTTTTATGTCCAGGATTGACCGAATTATGAAGACTCTCATGCTCGTGGTTTTGTCCATCGTTTACTCGATTTTCAATCCACCACATGCTTATATATGGGAATCCGATATCCTAGATATTATTGATTCACGTCTATCTATTAGCATAATTAATAAACGGCTTTAGATTTGCGTAGAGACCCCTTAATATTTGGATTATGCATTGAAATTAGTATGGGAGTGACAGTCTCACATTGAGGACAATATGTAGTTCTAGTATAGGGGGATCTTTTGATTCGATCTTAATTGCATTTGCCTTGTCTTCACGTAATCCCGTTTTACAACCAAAAATATGTGATTTTAGGCTAAAAATTAAAAAATTTCAAAAATAAAATAAGTGTTTTGACACAAATGTTTGACTTTCCGATGGTGAGAATAATTTTGACTTGATCGAACATGTTGAGCTCTAGCTTGCCCCTTAATTTATATAAATTTAAGTTTTTGCTAGTCTTTTATACAAGAAGCTTTAAAATGCGAATTCTAGCTTGAAAAACCCAAGAGTTTGCAAGTTTCCATGATAGACTTTAAATATGCAAAGCTTGATTTTATTAGACTAAGCATTCGCGGATCTTTTTATTAAAGATTTTAAATTTGCGAAGAACGAAAAATGATGTAGTTAAGTATAAGTTAGATGCTAAGCATGGATTAGTTGGTTATCTTAAGAGCTCATAAGTGTAATTTGTGGCTTTTCCTCCCCGAATCTTTTAACTGGACTAATAATACGTGCTCTTTTTGGAAATTAGACAAGTTAGTGGTTTTATCACTTAAAAGTCCTTTTAAAATTAACATTTTTAGATTTTTTAGTCTTAGTTCAAATTTATACTTAAATTTTCTAAAAAGAAATTTTCTCTATATATCTTGGTAATATAAAGTGTAAAAAAAAGTGTGTGTATAATATAATAATAATAATACCTTGTTAGATTACTGGATCATGGTCGGCTCGCATACCGATGTGACAGTTCATTTAAAAGGTGGAGGTTATAAGTATAATTATATTAATGTTAAGTGTAATAAATATAGGAAAAATATCTTTTTGTTAACTTTAAATATGCTTTTGAACTAAGACTATTTCGTTTTAAGTTGTGGTTTTTCTAAATGAATTGTTTATTTAACAATATGCTTTTGAAACTAACAACTATTTCGTTTTAAGTTGTGGTTTTTCATAAATGAATTGATTATTTAACGGAAGCCTAAAGTTTTAGAAACCGAAAGGTCCGTGAGTTCCGATACTATTCTTATGAGATGGTGTCAAAATACCTAGGTCACCATAAGCCGTTCTCGGCTGGGATGATGCCCGAGAAGAAAATCGCTACATGAATATCTCAGCCCTTCAAAATCATAACTCGCAACCTCTCTGGGTGAACGTTTGGAATGGACAAATTTTTGAAATGACACATAAACATTTATAAAGCTTTATCCATGGAGAGTGAAAAAGTTAGTTCTAGGCTTACACAAATTACAAATATGAGGTGGTGTTAGGCATCTTAATATGTCTATTAACAATGAATTCGTTTTTATGCTTGGTTTTAGGCGTGAGAACATGGGACGATAATTTATTCTTTGACATCTATAATTATTCTATTGGCGCATCCTTGTTAACGAATAGACCATCTAAAAGTTATGAAAATAACGAAAGTCCAAACATTTTAGTTAGATTGCTTAAAAGAAAAATATAAAAAGTATAAAAAAGAGAAAAAAGAAAATAAGGAAAAATATAAAAATAGATAGAGAAATAAAAGTGTGTAAAATTGGTGAAACGGGGCATTTCAAAAATATTGACTTCTTAATCCCCTTAGATGAGCACTTAATTACTTTTCGAGGTGATTAGTTTAGGGGGATTGGAAATTTTTTGTTTCGTGTATTTATAACATTGCGTGAAGACACGACAATAGCTTAGTATGGGGGATTTTGGTATGTGCTTAAATACACATACCTTTTACCTAATAAAATGAGCCTAAATGACCAAAATCGGATATAAAATACTATGAATATGCTTGTTTTGCTTTATGTACTGTGCAGGTACCGGATATCAACAAAAAGACAAAAAAAACAAAGGCAAAACGGACAAAACCGAGCATGAGAATGGAAAGAGTGCGAAAAAACAAAGCCGAAGGCGTATACATACTTAATAGGCCAACCCGTACCAATATTATTGGGCCGGGTCAGCCCATTAACTTTATATCTATAATAAACCAAGTCCAAAATAAGTCCAAAACCCTTTATCCATTTTCCTGGCCCAAGAATCAAAAGCCCAATTCCATACAGCCGGGTCAAAGTCCAAGTCATATGTGGTCAAAAGGTCAAATAAATAAAACGAGTTACTGTTTATCCTTCTCTTTCCCCCTTTCCCTCTCTTTTTCACCCACAACAAATACCAGGGTAAAATCAATTCACTCCACACATCCCTCCCTTCTAGAAGTCCATGTAGGCATAAGCCTGACACCACTGACACCCATTTAAGCCACGCTGGCAATACCAAGGCCTAACAAGGCAAATATTGGATGATGAGACATGTTAGAGATCGAAGGGTTGAAATTGATGGATTAAAAGGCGGTTAACAATAAAGGGCTCTGATTGAAGATCATAGGACGTTCCTCAAAGGCCTAGAAGCTTCACATCATGGCTATAAATAAAGCTCTCACTCACACAATAGAAATTATCTAGGGTAGGAGTAGTGTAGTGTAGTGTAGCTTAATTTCCAGTTTATTGTCATTACTTAATTGAATTTTCTTTTTAAACTTTATATTCAGTTTATGTTTAATAAAATATCAATTTACCATTTAATTTATCTCTTAATCCTATCTTTACTTTAATGCATTCTAGATTAATCATGTCTTCAAAAGTCATTTAAATAAGCTCATAAGCTCTTATTTACTACATATGCTGTTTTTAGTTCATCAATTTACTCACAAATTACCTTAGCTTATGTTTTAGATGATAAGCCAATAATGGACGGGCTTATAGACCTCACCTTCTTTTTTCAACAAGCTAGAGCCTGTAGAATAGCTCTAAAGAGCATTTTATGTCCTTGTTTAAGAAAAGGACAAAGGTACACTCTCTTTTACTAATTTTCAAGCTTAATTCCTTTAAAGCTTAATTACTGTTTCTGCTTATTTCTGCTTATACTGTGCTTTTTAATGCTTTAATGTGCTTATTCTTCCTTAAAGTCAGCTTAACATGTTTAGTTTTTGGTTTTAAATAGCTTAGTTTAAGTTTTAAGTAATATGTCCATTTTTAAGTCAAATTAGCTTATTAAGTTAAGTTTGTTATTAAGTGCTTATTTCTCCTAGTTTTTGCTTATTTGTGCTTAACATGTTTAGTTCTTAATCTGTTTATCAATTCATAGCTTAATTAAGTCTGTTTATCTTAAAAAGTAGATTTTCAAATTCTAAAGGGGTGTTTGGCACAAGCAGTTTTAACTTAGATAAGACTGCTTGTGTTCTTATTGGACATTAGGTCAGTTTTAACTAGTTTTAATAAGCTTAGAGTTGGTTTTTATAAGTTTTGAAGTTTTTATCATCAATAGTTTAAGTCTGCAGGTTCTAAGTTTTCTCATTAAGCTTATTTGTCAATTTTCTTAAAAATATATTTGAGGTATGGTTTTTGTGTTCAAAATATGATTTCTAATGCATCTAGTCCAATCTGTTTTAAGTTAACTAGTGTTGGAAAATCCTTTTTCAAAAAACAGTCAAGCTTGATAGTTCATAAAATTTTCTTAAGAGTCCAGTTATGCAGATCAATTATAGTCAGCATTAAGCTGATTTTAGATTAATAGTTGTTATAATAAGTTCATCAAGGTCTGTTCTTTATCTGTTTTTAGCTTTTAGCCTTTTTACTTTGCTTATTGAGTCTATTTTTTAAGCTTATAATCTCTCTTAATAAACCAAAAAGCCAAAAATATCAGCTTAATTCTGTCTTTTTTAAGTCCTTTTCTTAGCTTAATTTCTTAGTTAATTTTCTTAAGTTTTGCTTATTTGAGTTTCTTTAGTATTAGTCTTTACCTGTTTTAAGTTTTTAGCTTATGTTTAGAGCTTATATGTTCTACAACATAACTCATAATCTGTCAAATAATCCTTAGAGACCTGTTTTTAAGTCAACCTGTCCTTGTGCTCTTAGTTGCCTTCTATCTTAATGCATTTGCTTATTACTAATTTATTTTAGCTTATTAGGTTTAAGTGTTGGTCTGTTTTAGCTTATTTAGGTTTTGCAATAGCTTATTAAGGTTCTAGAAATCTTAGCAGTTAGTTAATAGTCTTTTAGTTATAATAAGCATATCTGTCACTTTTGTTAGCATGTTTATGGCTTATTTTTAAGTTCTGTCAAAAGTTCCTTTTTTAAAGTTACTTATTATTGCTTATAGATTAGTTTTCAAAAAAAATGAAAAAAAAGGTTTTATAAAAAAGAAAGGTCACAGGTTTCGAACCTGTGACCTCTCCTTCACACACACAACACCCTTACCATCTGCCCTGGGGAGTTTTTCGTTTATTACTTTGCAACATCTTATTGTTATACTCTTTTAAGTATTAGCTTATTCAGCTTATTTGATTTTTCATTGCTTATCTGATTGAGCTTATTAGTTCCTGTTTCTTTATAAACCTTCATTTTAGCTTATAGAATTTTAATAAATTTTCTAAAAAAATTTAGGATTAAGTTTTATATTTTTAATTTCATTTTTAGTATTATTTAGTTAATAAATTAGTTTTAATTAGTTTAAATATCCAAAAAAACATTTTCATTGTTTTTGAAAAATTAGTTTAAGTCATTTTAGTTTAAGAAATTTACATTTTAAGTTTTTAGAGTTTATTTTGATAATTTTTTGTTTATCCGTTAGTCCGTTAGTCGTTAATTAATCATTAAGTGTTTAAATATCATTAGGTTTTTAAAATTGCTTTAATTTCTAGTTTAGCATGCCTTTAATTTCTTTCTCTTTGCCTTTTTAGGATTAGAAATCAATCCAAAACTTAAATGATAATCAAGCTCGATTCACGACATGAACGTGAATTTCTATTCACCTCTCACCGAGGAGAACGATACCCATGTTTATTACTTATTATTCTTTCCTAAGAATAATTTGTATGATACTTTGCTTATGTATATGTATTTTATTATATATATATATATATATATATATATATATATATATATATATTACATAAAGGGGTTTTTGAACGAACATCAAGGTATTTATAGGTGGTATGTGAAAAGGTTGTGGTATTTTATCATTTTCATTTTTGAAAAAAAGTTAAAGATTGTTTTGGTAACGCATTTAATGTAGTAACCCACTAGTTGCACAATCCCGTTTTTCATGGCAATTGTTGCGCCATTTCACTTTTGCAGTGATGATGTATGGATAATGGTCAAAAGTCTTTTAATCAGACTTTTTGGGAAGGGATTGTGTTTGTAGGAGTGCACATTAAATGCATGTTGAGGTTAATTGAGTGATATGTGAGAAGTGGGGGCCTATGACTTATTGGATGACAGTTAGATAAGGAATACTTGTTCTTTATTTAATGTGTTCAGTCACCAACCTAGGACATTAAGTAACTAAAGACTTGGATCATTTAGTTACTTCATTTAATGTGTCCCTCAATATCATAGGAGTCGTATGGGTTTCAGGGAGAAAATAATATACACCATACTAACCATAATTGATCAGGGAGACTGATTAATCAATATTCAAAATGCCTAATTCTGCTTTCAGTCTAGTGAAAGTAGGTTCATCTAAGGGTTTAGTGAAGATATCAGCTAGTTGATACTCAGTGGGGATGAAGTGTAATTCAATATCTCCTTTAAGGATGTGATCCCTGATGAAATGATATCTAATATCAATATGCTTGGTTCTTGAGTGAAGTACAGGATTGTTGGATATTGCAATGGCACTGGTGTTGTCACAAAAGATGGGTACCATCTTATAATGGATGTCATAGTCACTGAGTTAACTTTTCATCCATAGGATACTTGCACAAAACCCAGCAGCAGTAACATATTCAGCTTCAGCTAAAGACATAGCCACTAACTGCTGTTTCTTGGCACTCCAACAAACTAATTTTCCCCTCAGTATTTGACAGGCACTTAAGGTGCTTTTTCTATCCATATTACAACCAGCATAGTCTGAGTCTGAATATCCTTTGATATCAAAGCCTGAACATTTTGGATAATACAAACCAAAGGTTAGAGTACCTTTCAAGTACCTGAGGATTCTTTTCATAGCAGTTAGATGTGATTCCTTTGGATTAGACTGGTATCTTACACATAGGACTGTAAAGAATTGGATATTAGGCCTTGTTGCGGTTAAGTACATCAGTGACTTAATCATTCCCCTGTATGAGGTCTCATTAACTAGATTGCCAGCTAAATCAGGTGTTGATCCCTTCTGAACAGATCTTACTTAGCTTGTTAAAGCTTAGTTGTGTTGGATAGATCCAAAACAACTATTGTAGAAACTAAGATTGATAATATCACAAACTATGCGAAAACTAGTTTGCAATACTAAGAAGAACAATAAAACAGTAAACAAAATTTTACTAAACTTTCAGCCTCAATATAAAACAATCACTTTGAATAGTGATAGGGTTACAAAATAACCTTGAAGCTATAAACTATGACTCCTATGAAAACTATATAAAACTTATATCTAGATCTATGCCGTAGGTTTCCTTTTATACATCAAGGAAACCCTAATGGGCTTACAAAACGCGTACACTAATCAATGCATATCTATACCTAATATATCTCATGCATATCACTTTAGCAGTATTAACTATTTATACTAAGAGTACTAACTACATAACTAACAGTACTAACACTTTGTATTGGCAGCACTAACTATTATACTAATAGTACTAATGACTTAGACTGTTTTCTCTAGTCTTCAGCAGCAACACAAACTTGAACCAACAGCATTAAGTTGTAGAAGCCTCTAATTCCTAACAATCCTCCCTTAAACTTGATATTCATCTTGTTAATCATCAAGTTTCTTCATTACTTGCATCTTGATCACTAGGAGGATGTATCCAAACACTTCTTCACTCTTCTAGCTGTGCCTTGATGAATCTGATAAGCTCAAATGCCACACTATTTTCATGATCAACTTTTAGTCTTCTATTTAACATCCTTGAAAAACCCATTTCTTTGTGTAAGAGGATATTTCTTTCAACCATCATAGTGAATCGCAATATCCAGGTATCCATCAACAATACATGAACTCCACATGAATCAAATAATCTCCAGCTTATCAATTTGTAGTAATGTTAACCCTTCCATATTTCATCTTCCTCACTTGATTCAAACAAAGTAATGAGATCTCCCTAAAGTAATCTGTCATAACCTTTAGGCTTATTGTCTCATACCTTTCTTTTACCAACCTGTATAGATCTACCACATCTTTGTTGGGAATAAATCTTCACAAGAACTTAGTACTGCTCAGCATATAACTACTAGTACTAACTGGTTAGTACTGCCAAAAGAAAGTTAGTACTGCCAGTACTAACTAATACTACTAGATAGACTTCAGTAATTGAGCTAGCATTGAAGATTACAACTGCCAGAAGAACAAAGACGATATGACAGTGATATGTATGAATGAATTTAAGTATAACTATATCATTAGAAAGAGACTAGAAATCTTATATAAAGGTTTAGAAGATTTTGTAGTTATCTGTTGTAAAGGACTCCTTGGTGTATAAAAGGAAGATCCTATTTTGGTTGAAAACACAGTCTCGAAAGACACATATTATACTTCAAGGATGTAAACCCAAGTACAAGACAATACTCGTATAATTTATCATAATAAATTGAAACTTTTTTGGTTATCTTCATTGTTCATTTCATTCAACACTATACACCTCACTCTATACCTTACTACAACTATACTATTCTACAATTTGCATTCACAATTCATCACAGTTTACTATTACATTCATATTCTTCTAAGTACTAAAGAGTAGATTCCGCATACTCTTAGTATCAACAAAGTTTCTAGCATAGTTGTCTTGAATCTATTCAATACAAATAACCCTTTTAACAAGGTTTGCAAGATCTAGTTGGGATCAACAAGTGGTATCAAAGCCTTGTGTTCTGAAACTTTGATCTTGAAGTTATGGAATTTGAATCTGCATAGAGTAATACTACTGCTAAGCTACCCATACTTAAACTAGGTGAGTATGAGCTGTGGGTGATAAGAATCAAGAAATACTTCCAGGTACAAGACTATGCTCTATGGGAGGAAATAGAGAATGGTAACTCATGGGTATCTGTACCACAAACAACACAAGAGAATGGTACTTCAGTTATAAAGATGTTAGTACCTGTAACTGCTGAAGAAAAGACCAACAAAAAGAATGATGTAAAGGCTAGAATCTTGCTACTCATGGCTCTTCCCAATGAACATCAACTTACTTTCAGTCAGTACAATGATGCTAAAACAATGTTTGCTGCTATCGAAACACGATTTGGAGGTAATGAAGCCACTAAGAAAACACAGAAGACACTTTTAAAGCAACAATATGAAAATTTTAGTGCATCAAGCACAAAGTCTCTCGACTATAACACCTCGTGTTTTAGGACAATGTACGACGTTAATAAAGTCACCAATTATTTTTAGTATTGTACGACTTAAATTCAAAATTTTTGAGAAGCTTGCCTCCTGAGTGGAATACTCATGTTGTAGTCTGGATGAATAAGGCTAAAATTGAAACAATGAGCATCGATGATTTGTACAACAACTTCAAAATTGTTGAACAAAGTGTAAAGAAATCTGTTGGTGCAAGTAGTGGTGCTCAAAACTTGGCCTTTATGACTGCTCTAAGCACTAGCAGTACTAATGATGTTAATACTGCTAAACCTGCATATGAAGTATTACTGTAGCCCTAATGTGAAACATGACTAGTCCTCAGTTAGTTTACTACTTTCTTCAGTGATAATGTTGTGTTTCTTTCATGGTTGAGGAATCCAATGGTTCTTAATTCTCCTACAGCAGGGAACGTAGAGCAAATTCATGAAGATGATATGGAAATAATGGATTTGAAGTGGCAGCTCTCTCTGCTAAGTATGAGGGCAAAGAGGTACTTTTAGAGGACAGGCAATAAAATTTTCATTAATGCTAATGATACTGCTGGGTAGAGTGTTTCAACTGTCACAAGATGGGATACTTTGCCAGGGAATGTAGGGCACCAAGGAACAAAGAGGGTCAGTTTAAATATTAAGATAACACTAGGAAGCAATGAAACAATAAAGACACATCTTCAAAGGAAATGTTGGCTATAGATGGTGTAGGTTTTTGACTTTGGAGTAAATGGCAGAAGAGCAGTTCAAACAACATGGACTCTAATGGGGTTTTTTAGACTCTGAGGTATACAATGAAACTTCTTGCTCAAAAACTTATTTGAAAAACTATGAAACTCTTAAGAAATAGTGTGATGATTTGATTGTTAAGCTTAATCAAACTGAATTTACAGCAACTACTTATAAAAGAGGTTTAGCAACTGTAGAAGAACAACTTATCACATATAGAAATAATGAGGTTCTTTTTAGTGAAGAAGTTGCAGTTCTTAAAAGGGAAGTAGCTTGCAAAGACTATGAAATAAATATGCTTAAAAGTGAGTTTGAAAAAGTTAAGCAAGAAAAAGAGGGCATTGAATTTAAAATTGAGAAATTTGATAATGCCTCAAAGAGCCTAAACAAGTTGTTAGAGAGTCAGATAACTGACAAAAGTAAAAAGGGTTTGGGGTATAATGTTGTTCCTCCACCCCATCCTTTAATCTATAATCGACCTAAAAAGCTTGATTTGTCTTATTCTGGTCTTGATGAATTCAAAGACCCTGAATTCAAAAGTTATGGTTCTAAGGATAGTAAGAAAGAGTCTAACATTGTTTGTGATAAAAAATCAGATGATTCTAAGGAAAATTCTGATGACTCTTTGGTAAAAGAACAAGTATCAGAAGACACAAGTAGCTTTGTTGAGTCTTCACTTAATGTTGAAAAAGAAACTGTTTTTCTTGATAAAAAGATAGAGTTTGTCAAACCTAAAAATCATGAAAAACCAGTTAAAAAGTCAGTTAGGTATGCTGAGATGTATAGATCACAAAGTCCTAGGGGGAATCAAAGAAACTGGAATGGACAGAAGTCCAATCAACTAGGAAGTGATTTTGTGATGTATAACAAAGCTTGCTTCATTTGTGGGAGTTTTGATCATGTGCAGGCTCATTGTAAATACCATCAAAGGGAAAGGATGGTATATGGGAATAATTATCACAGGGTGAACTACAACTATACTACCACAGGGATCTCACCCTAATACTCAAAAACCAGTAAACATGGTTCCACGAGCAGTTTTTAATGAACAATTTGGCCTAAAACCAGTTAATACTGCCAGGACAGTTAATACTGCTCATCCCAAATCTACAGTTTTTAGTGCTAAAATAATGTCACATTTTTCAAAATCAGTACAATCAACTGCAAGAAGGCCCTATCAATCAAAAACAGTATTAACCAACAAAAAGTTTGCCCAAACAAATAATACTACCAAGGGAAAAGTAGTTAATATTGCTAGGTCAAAAGCAGTTAATACTGCTAGGCCACATTCAGCAGTTGTTAATGTTGTTAGGGTTAATCAGGCAAAGTGTGTAAAGGCTCAGACAAGTTGGGTTTGGAGGCACTACCACAACTTGATAGTGCAAAATCACTTTGAGGAAACGAAACTACATTGTGCATGGGCAGATCCAAGTCAGTAATGGCTTGGTCCCGAAGGATACTAATTTCCTTATTTTTATATGCAGGGCAAGCCACAACAGGATGATATAGGATTTATTAATAGTGGATGTTCAAGGCACATGACTGGAAACATAGCTTATCTCTCAGATTTCAAGGAATTTGATGGAGGTTATGTTACATTTGGGGGAGGAGCACATGGTGGTAGAATTTCTGGTAAAGGAACACTTAAAACTGATAGTCTTGATTTTGAAGATGTATACTTTGTCAATGAGTTAAAATTCAATCTTTTTAGTGTCTCACAGATGTGATGGGTGACAAAAGACTATGTCCTTTTTTTTTTTACTGACACTGAATGTCTTGTCTTATCTCCTAATTTTAAGCTGCCTGATGAAAGTCAGATACTTCTTAAAATTCCTAGAAAGGACAACATGTACAGTTTTGATATGAAGAACATTGTTCCTAAAGAGAGTTTAACTTGTCTTGTTGCAAAGGCTACATTAGATGAATCAATGCTTTGGCATAGGAGGCTTGGTCATATTAACTTTAAGAACACAAATAAGCTTGTTAAGGATAATCTTGTAAAAGATTTGCCTACAAAACATTTAAAAAATGACCAAACCTGTGTTGCTTGTCTTAAAGGGAAGCAACACAGAGCTTCTTGTATAGTCTAAGTTATGAAATCCAATTTACTAATGCCTTTGTTTATGCTTCATATGGATTTGTTTGGTCCAACCTTTGTGAGTAGTTTAATGCATAAGAAGTATTGCTTAGTAGTCACTGATGATTATAACAGGTTTACTTGGGTTTTCTTTTTAGCAACTAAGGATGAAACCTGTGAGATTCTCAAGAACTTTATCAAAGAAATAGAAAACCTAGTAGATAAGAAAGTGAAAATAGTCAGGAGTGATAATGGAACAAAATTTAAGAATAAAGTTATGGATGATTTTTTGCCAGAGAAGAAAAAGGTATTAAGAGGGAAACAGTGTAGCTAGGATCCCCTCAGCAAAAATGGTGTGGCTAGAGAGGGAGGAATAGGACACTAATTGAGGCTGCTAGAACCATGTTAGCTGACTCTAAGTTACCTACCACATTTTAGGCTAAGAGCAGTTAGTACTTGCATGCTTGTTACAGAATAGGGTCTTAGTAGTCAAGCCTCATAACAAGACACCTTATGAACTTTTTAGAGGTCTTAAACCAGCTCTAAACTTTATGAGACCATTTGGATGTCATGTTACCATTCTTAATACCTTAGATCATCTTGGCAAGTTTGATGGCAAAAGTGATGAAGGTTTCTTTGTTGGATATTCCTTGAGTAGTAAAGCTTTTAGGGTATACAACACAAGAACCAGGAGGGTAGAAGAAAACTTGCATATTGGGTTTTTAGAGAATAAGCCTATGATAGAAGGGAATGGTCCAAAGTGGCTGTTTGATATTGATTCTCTAACCCAATCTATGAATTATGTACCAGTAGTTGCAGGTACAATCACTAATGAATCTGCAGGTACACAAGGAGAACTTAATGCAGGTACATCTACACAGAAAGAAGAAATCAGTCAAGATTGCATTGTGATGCCAATTTGGAAAGATGCTTCATACTTTGATTCACCTTCCAAGGATGTTGGTAATGGTGAACCAAAATCTGCTGCTGATGATCAAAAGCAGGTTGAAGATGGTCCAGATAATGAGAATGATGAAAAAGATAAGTCTGAAGATGATAGCAGTCCTAAGGAAGTTAATACTGCTGGACAACATGTTAATACTGCCAGTCCTGAAGTTAATACTGGTCGTTTTAAACTTAATACTGTTGATCCATCAGTTAATACTGCTAGTTCATATGATCCAGATAGCCCTAAAGACATGTTCAAAATGGGAGCTAGTCATACACTTGAAGCCACTCATGTTGAGTTCTTCAGTGATGAAGATGAACCAGAAGTTGATTTGGGGAACATCCTTAATTCCTATACAGTTCCAACCACTCCCAATACAAGAATTCATAAAGATCACCCAATTAAAAATGTGATTGGTGATGTGAAGTCATCTGTTCAGACAAGAAGAATGACAAAACCTACTTCTGAACAAGGGTTTCTCAGTGCTGTTTATAAAGAGAAATCACATGACACTCTGAATACTTGTTTATATGCTTGTTTCTTATCCCAGATTGAACCCACAAGCATTGCTAAAGCTCTATCTGATTCATCTTGGGTGGAAGCAATGCAGGAAGAACTTCTGCAATTCAAACTCCAACAGGTTTGGATACTTGTGGATTTGCCTATTGGGAAGAGGGCCATTGGAACAAAATGGGTCTTCAAAAACAAGAAAGATGAAAGAGGGATTGTGATTAGGAATAAAGCAAGGTTGGTTGCACAGGGTCATAGACAAGAAGAAGGTATAGACTATGAAGAAGTTTTTGCTCCTGTGGCAAGAATTGAGGCAATAAGATTGTTTTTAGCCTATGCTTCTTTTATGGGTTTTCTGGTATATCAAATGTATGTGAAGAGTGCATTCTTATATGAAACTATTGAGGAAGAGGTTTATGTTATCAACCACTAGGATTTAAAGATCCTGACAATCCAGACAAAGTTTACAAGGTGGTCAAGGCACTTTATGGGTTGCATCAAGCACCAAGAGCATGGTATGAAACCTTGGCTAACTATCTGTTAGGCAATAGGTTTAAAAGAGGGAAGATAGATCAGACATTGTTTATCAAGAAGCAAAAAGGAGATATTTTGCTTGTACAGGTTTATGTTGATGACATTATCTTTGGCTCTACAAACAAGGAGTTGTGTACTGCATTTGAGAAGCTTATGAAGGATAAGTTTCAGATGAGTTCTATGGGAGAACTTACTTTCTTCTTAGGATTACAGGTAACACAGAAGGAAGATGGAATATTTATCAGTCAGGATAAATATGTAGCTGAGATTTTGAAGAAATTCAACTACACTGATGTGAAGTCTGCTTCTACTCTAGTTGATTTGGAAAAGCCTTTAGTCAAAGATGGAGATGCTAATGATGTTGATGTACATCTCTATAGATCTATGATTGGGTCCTTGATGTATCTTACAGCATCTAGACCAGATATCATGTTTGCAGTATGTGCATGTGCCAGATTCCAAGTTACTCCAAAGACATCACATCTCTTAGCTGTAAAGAGAATTTTTAGATATTTGAAAGGCAAACCAACTTTAGGCCTTTGGTATTCTAGAGATTCTCCATTTGAACTAGTTGCTTATACTGATAGTGACTATGCTGGAGCCACTCAAGATAGGAAGTCAACAACTGGAGGTTGTTAGTTTTTGGGAAACAGGTTGATATCTTGGCAGTGCAAGAAGCAAACTGTGGTTGCCACCTCTACAACTGAAGCTGAATATGTGGCTGCTGCTAGTTGCTGTGGACAAGTACTCTGGATTCAAAACCAATTGCTGGATTATGGGTATAATTTCATGAATACTATGATTCACATTGATAATAACAGTACTATCTGCATTATTGAAAATCCTGTTCAACATTCTAAAACAAAACATATAGAGATTAGACATCATTTTATAAGAGATTGCAATGCTAAAAAGTTAATTCAAATGGTTAAAATTGATACTGAACATAATGTTGCAGATCTTCTTACAAAAGGTTTTGATGCTGGAAGGTTTCAGTACTTGGTCTCAAGTATTGGAATGCTTAATCCTTAATGTTTAAATCTCTTTATGTCTTTGTAAAGTTTTGTAAAGGATTAGTACTGTTAGTTGTATCCATTAGTACTGCTAAGTATAACTAGTACTGTCAGTTATACTTAATACTGTTAGTTAAAACTGCTAGTCAAAATTAATACTGCTAAACAAGAAAATGCTTTGGATTGTGTTTTTCTTGGTTTTGGACTAACACTTGCAGGATAAGCAAATTGAGTACTTAATGTTGAATGCTTCACCTCTGAAGTATTGTTTGAGGGGAGGCTACTTATGTCAATATGCAGTCAAGCATGGATGAAAGGACATGTAATATCAAAAGTGGTTTAAAAAGAATCAAAAACATCTAGGCATGTCAAAAGAGGTCGGGACACCAAGATACCTCAGTCTAGTGGTCCCCCTGTAAAGGTTGGTGATGAGGCTGTCCATAAGGAGTTGGGTGACAGAATGGAAAGGGCTGCCACTACTGCTTCTAGCTTAGAAGCAGAGCAGGACAGTGGTAACATCAATAGGACCCAATCCATGGCAACACTTAATGAGCCAAATCCTTAGGGAACTGGTTCAGGTAGTGGTCCCAGGTGCCAAGATACCATATTAGGGGTGTAGATGCTCAAACTAGGTTTGAGACTACATCTAAACAGTCTAATGATCCACCTCTCTCAAGAGTTAACACACTTGGAAGTGGGGAGGACAACATGAAACTAATGGAATTGATGGCACATTGTACAACACTGTCTGAATTGGTGAGAAAAAGAATAGAGAGATTTAGTGAGCTGAAAAACAGACAGAGAGTTGTGTGATAAAAACAGAAAGAGTGAATTGGTGAGCAAAAAGAATTGAGAGATAATGTGATAAAAACAGAAAGAGAGATTGTGAGAGTCAAAATTGGTGATGGAAAAGCTTTTTGGACGAAATTGAAGTTAAAACTGGTCTCTCCAAGTTAGTACTGCTGGGTATTACTTAGTACTGCTGGGTATTACTTAGTACTGCTAGTCATGTTTTAGTACTGTTGGGCTTAGAGTTAGTACTGCTAGGATAATTTTAGTACTGATGGGTGATCCTTAGTACTGTTTAAGCCATAACAAAATTTCCTTCTCTAAATATAGTCGTTGCGAAATTTCCGCCAACTACTTCGTCTATAGGTTTGACTAATTAGAGAATTCATGATCTTTCTATATAAACATAAGATTTCTCCTAGATAAGTACATATCTTATTCAGTCGGTGAAATTTAAAACCATAAAAACTCTCTAATATCTCAATTACCTCTACCAAACACTTATACTCTCTCCCACGACCATATCCCAGAACCTTAATTCACTTTCTATTCATTAAATGGCGAGTTTGGAATTTTGCGACAAGCACAACATGGTTGCCTACTTAGAGAAGTCAGAAGGAAGTGAGGGGTTTCATCAAATCATTGATTTTCTAACTGCAAGTCACATCAAGAATGCCCTCACTGAATGCCCAAACCTTTATGCTTCTCCTATAGAACAATTTTAGAGAAAACGGCTACTTTGGAGCACTAACTGAGGATTGAGTCAGATGAATTCACTGGCTACCATAGTAGGCAAGTTCAAGTATTTTTTTTCTCTAAGGCCATCCATTAGAAGACATTATATCCCTCCAAGCTTTATATGAATTTTTTGAATGGTCTTAAAACTCTACCTACTATAGAAATTTTTGAGCAACTAGCTCTCATGGGGTATGTAATCACTTCTGATAGCCTAACTTTTCAAAAGGTACATTTTCCCCTCAATGGAAATTCTTCATTCATACCATTCTCCACTGTTTGAGTCCTAAAAAGACTGCTTGGGAGCATTTTAGTAGCAATATAGCTACTGGTATCATTTGTCTGGTAACTAACCATACCTTTAACTTTTCCAACTTAATTTTTGAGGCCATGGTAAAGAACATAGATAGTAGGTCAAATTTTTTATGTATCCCAGATTCATTCAAATCTTTTTGAACAAACGCAAAGGAATGCTTTTCCCTCATAAGAAAACCTTTCCTACTCCTACCCTTACACAAAAACTATTCAGTAATATGAAAAGGGCTTCCAAGGGATATTCTGGGGTGGACATTCCACTATTTCCAACCATGCTTACTACACCTGAGTCATTTCCTTTCAGAATAACATCTTCACCATCCTTATCACCCCAAGCACATCCATCAACCTCACAACCACCATCTACACCACCATTTAACCAAACCACACTTGTTATTGAGGAGGCTGCTCACTTGGATGTGATGAGGGTAGTTTATTACTTCATGAATTGACGGATCTCTGTACCTCACTGTCTAAGAAGGTTGTAAGCTTGGAGTCTGAATTAAAGCAAACAAAACAGACCTACAATGCTGCTCTTACAAAACTGATCAAAAGGGTAAAGAAGTTAGAGCAGATAATCAAAACAAGCCAAGCTAGGAGGAGAGCCAAAGTTGTAATCTCTGATGATGAGGAAGCTGAGGAGGATCCTTCCAATCAGGGGAGGAGTTTGATTAAAGAACTGGACTTGGATGTTGGAATTTCTTTGGTTCCCTCCACATTGCTGCAGATCAAGGGAGTGATTGATGATACTCAATATTAGTGATCCAACTTTAAGAGCAGTTCAGGTTTGGGTGGGGTGGGGGGGATTATTTTAGTGTAGCTACAGCTCTTGGCAGATGCAGAGCTAGAAGAAGACAAAGTAGATGTTCAAACTACATACCAGAAGCAAGAAGAGAATTGTACCGGGCAGTGGTGGGAGTTAGAGTAGCTCTAGCCAGTAGATATTAGTACTTCTGATATTAACTGCCTATTGAATTAATAGTACTGCTGGTGTAAAAGACAAAGGACAAAGGCAAAGCAATTATGTATGAGTCTGAGCCACCAAAGAAAATAAAGAAAGGGTTCAAGTATAAATGAGTGTTGATGAGGAATTAGCTAAGAAGGTATTTGAGGAGGAACAAGCTAGATTCAATGCTTTTCAGGAAGCTAGATTTAAGGTAGAACAAGAACAAGAAAGGATTGACTTTGAAACAGCCTTGGAATTGCAAAAGCAGTTGGATGAAAGAGAAGAAGTTGCAACTAAAGTTGATCAAGCTTATGATATTGATTGGAGTGATCATGCTGTTCTAAGATATCATACACTTCAAAATAGCCAGCTGACTCTTGATCCAAAGGACTTGTGCGCAACATCCAACGGCAACAACATACTCAGCTTCAGCTGATGACACTGCCATAAAGCTTTGCTTCTTTGCACTCAAACATACTAACTTTCCATAAAGTATTTGACAACCTCCTAAGGTACTCTTTCTGTCTAAGTTACATCCAACATAGTCCGAGTCAGAGTATGCTTTATGCTTTAAGATCAAAGCCTGATCCTTTTTGATACCAGAGGCCTAGATTTGGAGTTCCTTTGAGATACCTAAAAATTCTTTTTACAACAACAAGATGGGATTCCTTGAGATTAGCTTGGTACCTAGCATAGAGACATGTAGAGAATTGAATATCAGGTCTGCTAGCTGTGAGGTACATCAGTGACCCTATCATGCCTCTGAACAATGTCTCATTAATAGAGACCCCTGAATCATCAGGTCCCAAATTATTTGGGGGAAGCATATGGCATTTCACTGAGGCACAATCAGCTAGATCATACTATTTAAGTAAATCTTTAACATATTTCTCTTGACCAATTGAGATTCTTTTAAAATCTTGTTTAATTTGAAATCTCAAAAAATAAGTTAATTTACCATCATACTCATTTCATACTTTTTAGTCATTAGCTTGGTAAATTGTTTACTAAGCTTGTTACTGGTTAAGCCAAAAATGATATCCTCCACATATATCTGTACTATAATAACATCACTCTTAGTTTTATAAGTAAAAAGAGTGTTGTCAATGGTACCTCTGACAAACTTGTGCTGAATAAGAAATTTTGAAAGAGTTTCATACCATGCTTTGGGAGCTTGTTTCAGCCTATACAAAGCCTTATCCAGTTTACACACATAGTCTAAAAATTCACTACTTTCAAATCCAGTTGGTTGTTGTACATACACTTCCTCTGAGATTTTACCATTCTGAAATGCACTGTTCATATCTATCTGATACACCACAAAGCCCATGTAGGCTGCATAAGCAAGAAAGATCCTGATGGCTTCGAGTCTTGCAACTGGTGCAAAAGTTTCTTCATAATTAATCCATTAATGCTGATTGTAACCCTGAGCAACCAGCCTTACTTTATTCTTTACAACAACCTTATGCTCATCCATCTTGTTTTTACAGATCCATTTAGTCCCTATAATAGTTTTGCCATGAGGCTTAGGAACTAAGGTCCAGAGCTTGTTTCTTTTAAATTGATTCAGCTCTTCTTGCATAGCAATGATCCATCCTTCTTCTTCTAGAGCTTCAATCAGTTTCTTATGTTCCATTTCAGAGAAAAAGTTAACATATAAACATTCATGAGCTGATGCAGCTTCTGAATCTCTGACCTTGCTCCTAGTTGTGATACCAGCCAGAGGTTCTCCTATGATGTTAACCAATTCTATATGTTTTTCTCTTGACCATCTGTCTTGAGGAACAGGAGGATGAGAAATGGATTCAGCTGAAGGAGTGATAGTTGTTGGTAAGGTTTGGGCTTTACTAATGGGTTCACTGATAACATTTTCTTGAACTTCAGCAGGTTCAAGATCATCAGCTGAATTAGGGTGATCAACTTCATTAGAAGTTGGATGATCATCAGGGTTTGTGAATACATGAGATTCTTTAAGAGAGACAGAGTGCTGAGGAAGATGTGAATTAGTAGGAGTGATGTTGTTTTCAAGGATGGTTGAGTTGATTGTGGGAAGGGGATCATATGCAAGAATGTAGGGAAAGTAATCAATGTTTCTAGAGCATTGAGTGACTTTACTCCTAGGTTCAAGGAATTCATCATCAGGGAAGGATCTATTTTCATTGAAGTTGATTACATCCTCCCATGTGCTGGACTAGGAGATAGCTTCATCATCTTCATTGAATGTAACATGATAAGTTTCTTCCATTTCTTGTCTTCTGATGTTGAATATCTTGAATGCTTTGGCCACATGAAAGTAACCAAGAAAGAATCCATCATCAGCTTTCTCATCAAACTTTCCCAGATGGTCTTTGTGACTGTGAATGTGTACATGACATCCAAACACATAGAAGTAGTTAATATCAGGAGATATTCCTCTGAACACATCATAGGCTGTCTTCTCATGCCTTTTCACTATGATAGATCTGTTTTAGGTGTAGCAAGTAGTATTGACAGCCTCTCCCCAGAATTATTTGGGGAGTTTTACACTATTTAACATACTTCAGGCTGCTTCAATCAGTGTTCTATTTCTTCTTTCAGCTACACCATTTTGTTTAGGGGTACAAGGAGATGAGAAATTCTAAGATATACCCTTTTCATCAAAGAATTCTTCCAGCTTATGATTTCTAAACTCTGTTTCATTATCACTTCTTAGTTCCTTTACCCTTACTTCATTAAGGTTTTCCATCTGTCTGATAAAAGACATGATATAGTCAGCTGCATCACTCTTTTTCTTAAGGCAAAATACCCAGGTGTATCTTGAATACTCATCTACAATGACAAGGGTATATTTGTTGTGGCTGATGGTTTGTGGTTTAACTGGTCCAAACAAATCCATGTGAAGGAGATGTAAGCACTTGTTGATGGAAAACGATCTCTTGGTTTTGAATGATGCTCTGTGGTGCTTCCCTTTCTTATAAGCTGAATAGTTTTTGTCTTTACTAAAATTCAGAGAGGGAAGACCAGCAACAAGGTTTTGTTTTGCCAGTTTGTTTATGTTTTTAAAGTTAAGATGAGACAATCTCTTATGCCAAATCCAATTGACACTTAGTGGGGCTTTGGAAAAGAAACAAGCACTGCTTTCTTCTTTGTAAGATGTCATATCAATGACATAGACATTTCTTCTTCTTGGAGCAATGAGGACAACTTTATGGTTCCTTGTGTCTTTGTAAACAGAACTTTAAAGTTTGCATCACATAGCTGACTAATGCTGATCAAGTTATGCTTCAGACCATTCACATAAGCAACCCTGGTAAAGGTGATTCCATTATAGTTAACTGAGTCATATCCTTCTGTGTCCCCTGAAGAGTTATCTTTAAAAACCACCTTAGGACCTGACTCCTTTGAATATCTGTGTAGATATTGTTTAACCCTTGTCATGTGTCTAGAACAACCACTATCTAGATACCATACAGACTTCTTTAAGTATTCATGCACAAATATTTTCACATAGATTAGTTTCTTTTTTGAACCCACTTTTCAGTGGGTTTAGTGGATCACCTATTGGCAATCCTTGGTTTCCCATTGTTAGAGTGCTTCTTAGGACAGTCAACTGTTTCATGAGCAATATTACCACATATTTCACATCCAAGGTAGTATTCACAATTATTAGGATAATGGTCATTAGGACCACAATACTAGAAATCATTAAAGGGATTTGGAATCCTAGGAGCCTTCTTAGGTATGGGATTCAGAGATGACTGGCCTTTAAGTTTAAGTAAGGTTTTCTTAACATCAGCTTGTTCAGGGTGTTCCTTGGTAGTGTGGTTAGAGGATCCACATGTAGAACACTTGGGTTTTGAATAACAATCATCTGAAAGATTATTACTTAACCCACAGTGCCTACAAGGACCAAACCAGGTTTTTTGTTTGACAGGTTTTGAACAACTTGTCTGAGATGCAGATGGAGGGGTGCTTGAAGGGGTCTTGATTTGCTCTTTGAGACCCTTTACCTCTTCTATCAGAGTAAGAAGGAGTTGCTCAGCAGATAAGTCAACTTTATTTTCAGTATAAGTTACAAGGACAGAGGATGGTTTGGTTTTAGTCTTTTTCTTAACATGAAAAGGTGACACTTTATCAGATGTTTGTTTGATAAATTCAAAACATCAATAAAAAGTAATTACGTGCCTAACACAATGACACGAGGCTCCCCCGACATATAATGGAATTGCAAATATAAATTGCCAAACAGGTGACCCGTTGAATGATGTATTGGCCAAACCCTGCCAACATCCCCAAGTTCCGACAGGTATGTGGGTTCCGTTCCCCAGTGTTAGCTTATTCCACCCGAACGGGGATTGTCAATCCCTATAGATCTATCCAAAACAATTCGCGCCCACACAAAGTAATTTCCCAATCACATTTATCAATTAAACAGTTACATGTATCATGGACATAATGGTGTTATGGTACTTAGGACAAACCCACGTAATCCATGGTATAAAATGACACTTGCTTCCATGTTGTTTTGTAAAACAAGTATGATTTCTCCACCCCAAGGAATGTAAAATCAAATAAATAATATTAAAGCATGGGGCCATATTAACTCACCTTATCCGGAATGTTCTCTGAACGATAACAAATAACCAAGTAAAAGCAGTTGATCACAACGTAAAAGTACCCTAAGTAAGTGGACGTCAATTCTTAGTTTACAACCATTTAAGCTAACGACTAATTGTATAAACTAAATCCCCCATATTAAGTTTATATAAAACCGTGAACACTTTTTGTAGTGAACGCACCAGAATATATTGCAATTATAACACTTTCTATGGTCCCTCGATAAACGTAATATCATTGTTAAAAAAATATACTTTATTTAATAACTAGTTTATTAAAACCGTTTGATGTCCGAATTTATCTTTAATGTTTTGACCGACTCGTTAAGTGGCATTTAATTCATTACACTTTTCTTTACTAACATACCCTAAAGTTTTCTAATTTATTTCACTTTTTAGTCCCAGGATTTACAAAAATACCACATTTATACTTTAAATCCCTTAAAGTTTTCGAGAATGGACATAAACATTCCCCTTAAGTTTTTTTATTTAAATGTAGTTTATGTTCCCTTAAAAAAATTACACTTCAATTCTCCTAAGGTTACAATGATTTCAAAAAAACGGTCCCTGGAGTTATTGTATTTCGAAAATGACCAAATCAACTCCCTTATGTTTCGGAAATTACATTTTTAGTCCTTTGACTTGCGAAAATTCCATTTTAGTTCCGAAAATAAATTCCAACAAGTTGGCCAAATTGTCACTTTGTTAAGCTCGTTTTCAATTCATTGAAAAATTGTTTCGGCATTATAAAAATAACATACCGAGCCTTATTTATTATTAGGCTTAACGGGCCTTATTGGGCCCCGCTAAATATCCCGTTTTAGCTTTATTAGGGGCCCGTGAAAAAAGTTTTTAATAAGTCTAAAATGTTTTTCCCAATAATCTTGGAAGGTCTGTTAAGCTTTATAATAAGCTAAGGAGCTTATTGTATCCTTTTATTATGAGGCTTGATTGGGCCCCGAAAGCCAATAGCACACTCTGACAAACACCCTTAAGGGTTTATTTATGGTCCCATGCTATCCCCCTTATTAATTTAATATTAAAGCTCAACAAAACTGTTTGTATTTCGGCTTTATTTAAAATAAGAATAAGCTCTTGCTATTGGTCGGTTTTGGGTATTAGTTATGGGCCCCGAATAGTGGAAAATTTATGTGTGTAGTTTATGTTTGGCGTTGGGTCCATTGGGGTCCATTAAGTACATTTAAATCCATTAGGCTTACTAAGCCCTCATAAGATCATCAATAAGCTGCCCGAGCTTATTGTGAGCTTATTTGCTCATTTAGGGCCCGTTAATGGGCTAGGAGGCCCGTTAAGGGTTCGTTTGGTTTTAAAAGAAATACGAAGGGTTCACTTAGGTTCTTAAGTCCATATTAAGCTCATTAAGTCGGGTAAGTACAAGAATAAGCTGTTTAGGCTTATTATGGCTTATGGGTTCGCATGGGGCTCGCGTTGGGCTCGCGTTGGGCTCGATAGAAACCCGATAGGGGTTCTAGTGGTTCGGGCTTGCTCTTTTAAGGTCCACTAACTTATCTTAGGCTCATAAATATCTTATAAGTCGCTTAAGCTCATGAATAAGCCGTCCTAGCTTATTCGTGGCTTATGGGCCTTGTGGGCTCACGAAGATGGGTCGCGTAGTCCACTAAGGGTCCGAATGGTTTATTAGTGTGTTATATGGTTCCGTTAAATCGTCTAGCACCAAAGTGAATGTGTTCAACATTTTCTAATCGCGACCCGTGACATGCAATCGTTTATTAACCTTGTATACACGCACCCAAGCCAAGTTGATACGTTTTCTTTAAAAGTTTACGTATAGTTTCCTTATATTTTCGCGAACAAGGCTTATTTCCTATGTCGTGGTCCATTTTTATATATCAAGGTTAGTGTTTGCGTTAGCTTTTACGTTTCTAACACCACGTAAGTAAATTAAACGAAGCCAATGTGCTCATAACACGTTCATTTTACGTTTATCATGCATGTTTTCGAGCTAGTATATCGTACGCACATACACTTGACTCCTAGGCTAGTTTACAATAAACGAATGCGTAAAATACAAAGGAAATAAGTTGTATACAACTTACAAGGGTCCTATAGCTCGAGAGGTTTAAGGAGTGGACGTGTAAATTGCTTAACCCGTAACGCGTATACCTCCTTGTGGATGCTTGTTGGCGGTTTGAGACTCGAACACAAAGAAAGGAGTGTTGGAGGCGTGTGTGTGTTAACAAGAGTGTAAAAGGGTAGGATATGAGTGCATATTTATAGGTAAGAAGTCTAGTTAACTTTCCTAGTCCACACCCAAACCGAATCGTGCCCTAGAGGGCGGTTTTGAGGGGTTTTAGTTGATCACTCATGGTTTTAAGTAAACCACCTTAGTACATGTTTTAATGAGTTAAAGATGTACAAGATTTTTGCTTAGCTAGGAAATCTTATGACTTGGTGTGTTGTCTCCTTGTTAACCGCGACTAAGAAGAGCAAGGGGAGCAAAGTGGGTATTAACCATTGGGTAAGGGACTAGTAGGAGACCATTAGGACATGTCTTAATGACTTAGGAGATGTACATGTACCCTTAAGTATCATTAGGGGATTTTGCTAGTAAATAAATCACCAAGGACGATTTCATGTGGGTTTACTTGCCCAATTTCGGAAATCAAAGGGTATTAACACACGATTTTATTTAATTTCGTGTCTAGGCGTTTAATACGGGTATTGGTTTGAGTCTAGGTAAGTCTAGGTATTTCCGGGGTGCGTCCAAATGTATTTTATCGCGAAACGTAACCCTTTTACGTGACTAATAAAAATAAAATACGCAAAGTACGAAATTATTTTCTTAATAATTATTTCTTACTTGGTTGATGTAAACCTTAATTTATTTGGTGACCGTTTACATTCATTGATTATTTTTAGTCTACGCGATTTAGCTCAAAGGTAAATATTAAAAGTAAACGCGTATCGGACTAAAATAAATAGTGATCATTAAAGAATGTAATAAAACTGACACGATAAGATGAGAAATGTTTCAGGCTCCTCCACCCGTTAAAAGAGCTTTGTCCTCAAAGCTTAAGACCTTGTAGTAGATGACGAAGCCCGGTTTGTGAAGAGTTGTGGGTATTTTTGTTTGAACGAATCTTCACGTTCCCAGGTGAACTCAGGGCCCCGCCTAGAGTTCCAGCGAACCTTAACCAGTGGTATTCGGCTTCGCTTCAATCGTTTGATCTCCCGTTCCATGATTTCAACGGGCTCTTCCACAAACTGGAGCTTATCGTCAACATGAATTCCTTCTAATGGCATGACCATTGGTTCGTCAGCGTAACATTTCTTCAGGTTTGATACATGGAAAGTGTGGTGAACTCTGCTCAACTCTTGAGGAAGTTCCAGCCTGTAGGCAACCTTTCCAACTTTTGCTAATACTTTGAAAGGTCCGACATATCTCGGGTTCAGCTTGCCCCGCTTACCGAACCGTACGACTCCTTTCCAAGGTGAGACCTTGAGCATAACTCTGTCCCCAATCTCGAACTCCATCGGCTTTCGTTTCCGATCAGCGTAGCTCTTTTGTCGATCCTGTGCAGCTTGCATCCTTTGCTTGATCAGGACGATCTTTTCTGTTGTTTCTTGGATTAATTTTGGGCCAGTCAGTTGGGCTTCCCCAACTTCGGCCCAGCACACCGGTGATCGACATTTTCGACCATACAGTGCCTCATACGGGGCGGCCTTTATGCTAGCGTGATAACTGTTGTTGTATGAAAACTCGGCCAACGGCAAATGCTTAACCCAACCTTTGCCAAAATCGATCACGCAAGCACGTAGCATGTCCTCGAGAGTTTGAATGGTTCTCTCGCTCTGGCCGTCAGTTTCTGGATGATACGCAGTGCTCATACTAATATCTGTACCCAAAGCTTTTTGAAATGATCTCCAGAAATTTGAAGTGAATCTTCCATCACGATCACAGATAATTGAGGCAGGTATCCCATGTCTTGCCACTATCCTGTTCAGGTATAACCTTGCCAACTTGTCCAATGGATCATTCTCCAATTGGCAAGAAGTGAGCAGATTTTGTAAGTCGATCCACAATCACCCAGATGGTGTTGAAACCTTGTGAAGACCTGGGAAGTTTGGTGATAAAATCCATCGTGATATTATCCCACTTCCACTCGGGTATTTCTGGT